>ML335585.1:0-47761 GCA_005239505.1 Nicotiana paniculata | reverse complement strand
TATATATATATATATATATATATATATATATATATATATATATATATATATATATAGGTATATGTACTGCTGCGGCGTGCAGCCTGATCCATATATAACATACATATATTGCTGCGGCGTGCAGCCCGATCCATATAATAGTCAAATGCGCTCACTAGGGGTGTACAGACTCCTGGAGGGGCTCCTTCAGCCCAAGTGCTATATTTGCTGCGGCGTGCAGCCTGATCTAATATGTATACTACTGCGGTGTTCAGCCCGATCCAATATGTATACTGTTGCGGCGTGCAGCCCGATCCATATATATTATATATTTTTGCAGCGTGCAGTCCGATCCAAATATATATATATATATATATATAATCTATATTGATGCGGCGTGCAGCCCGACCCACATATGATATATAAAAGATATATTGTTGCAACGTGCAGCCCATCCCATAACTATCCTCACATACTCGGTGCTCGACCTGACTCAGTCACCCTCATAGGCCACTTGGGCAGTTTATCTCAACTTACGGGACTCAGCCCAAAATACTTTTCATAGTTTTCAAAGCAGTGGGATAACAGTGAAAATAACAACAAGTAGGAAACATGACTGAGTTCACACTTGTTCTAACATGATAGTGGTAAAATTGTGTAAAAGTACCTCTGAGGGTCTAAACAGATCGGCACAATGCCCCAAACATGGATAATACCCCTGAGGGTCTAAACAGATCAGCACAAGGCCCCAAACATGCTCACACCCCATAAACCAGTATAAACTTCCGAAAGACAGGATGTCGTAAGGTTCAACTCGAATATGCGGCTTAATATCCACTACGGTACGGACCAAGTCACAATACCTATCGGTGCACGCTCGTCACCTAGCATGTGTGCCACCTTATTTATCAACAGAATATCAAATAACGGGGTGTCATACCCTCAGGTTTAGAGTTACAATCGTTACTTACCTCGAAACAGCCCAAAAGCTACTCCGCGATGCGCTTGCCCCTTGAAATGGCTCCCAAATGCTCTGAATCTAACAAAAATCAGATTAACATCATCAATATACGATAATGGAACAAAACCCATTCGAAAGATATAAATTTTAACATAATATTCTCGAAATTCGGCCAAATCCGAGCCCCGGGCTCTCGTCTCAGAATTCAATAAATTTACATCACTAGAATCATCATCCTCCCACGATTCTATACATACCAAAAACTCCACAATCGGACCATAATTGCCCACTCAAATCACCAAAAGAATTTTCAATTTTCCTCCCCATTTTCCCCAATGAGTTATATAATCCGGGAACTTACCTCCACTGAAGATCTTCGAATTCCCCCTTCAATTTGCCCTCAAACAAGCTCAACCCGCATGCAACAATGGAGGAAATGCCAAAATATTCGCGGAGGAGCCTTTTTATACTGTTATGCCCGGTTAATCTGCATCTGCAGACAATTTCTCGCACCTGCGGACCCGCACCTACGGTCCCAGGTGTGCACCTGTGAAATCCCACTAACAGTCCAATTCTCGCACATGCGATCCCTTAAGCCGCAGGTGCGACCAATTCTTCGCACTTGCGGGCTTCTCCTGCCTAGCCTCTTTTCACACCTGAGCAAGGTCGTTCGCACCTGCGGCATCGCACCTGCAACTCCCCTACCGCAGGTGCGGCCACACTAGAAGATTCACACCAGCAGCTATTTGCTGCAAATTTCCTAAGTCCAAACCCCCGCTAACCATCCGAAATCAATCCTGAGACCCTCGGGACCCCAACCAAACATACCAACACACCTCATAGCATCATTCAAACTCAGTCGAGCCCTCGAAACACCAAAAACAACACAAAAATACCAAAATTACATCAAATTCAAACATATGAACTTTAAAACTTCTAAATTTCGCCAATGATGCCGAAACAAACCAAAACACATCCGATTGACCTGAAAATTTGCACACATATCCAAAATGATATTACGAACCTGCTCCAACTGTCAGAATTCCATTCCGACCCCTATAGCCTATTTTCCATTGCCGACCGGAAATCGCCAAAAACTAATTTTCGCCAATTCAAGCCTAATTCTACACCGGACATCAATACTTCATTCCGAACACATTCCTAAGTTCCTTATCACCTAACAAAGCTATCCGAGCCATAAAATCTGTATTTCGAGGTCATTTACCAATAAGTCAACTCCTAGTTGACTTTTAAACTATTAAGCTAATTTAAGAGACTAAGTGTCTCAATCCTCACCACGACCACTCCGAACCCAAACCAAACGACCCAACACAACATAAACAGGCTAAGAAATGTATGATAAAGCATAAATGGGATAAACGGGGCTAATCTCACGGAATGACCGGGCGGGTTGTTACATGAAAGCTAGCATAGAGGATGTACTGGATTTCTAGATAAAAGCTATCACTTGTTCATGGTTGATTAAAATTTGTACTTCTATTACATATATTCATACAAATAATGTATTTTCTTCGCACCAACGTTATTAATATGAATCTTAGTGGCTCATGTCTTGTGCTACCAATTCTTGGGATAGTTGTATGGATTTCCCACTATTTTATTTATCTATTATTGATGATCGTTCGTTTGAGTTATGTTATTTACTTCTTGGACTACCTATCATGTTGCGGTTAGGTGTCATTACGGCTAGGTGAGATTTTGGGTTGTGACAAGTAAGAAGAGAGAAGATATTTTATGAAGAAATAATTTTGTTCACTGAATAATATTTAGAATAGCGACCAACATATATATTACCAATTATGACATTGGATTCAACTATTATTACTTTAAGACTGATATCCATCCTCCTTTAGAGCCTTGTCCTTAAGGTTCATCAAAATTTGGGAACCGGGACATGATGAAATTGTAATCTTGTAGCTTCTTCGGGTAGTAAGTTAGTGTTGATACCCAATTTTTTTCATATATATTTCAAAATACATATATACTTTCAAAATAGTGCATGAGCATCAACTAGTATTTTTCCATAATTTTCTGTAATTTTAAAGGACTTTTAATTAATTTATTCCAGTATTTTATTATCTAAATAGTTACTAATTGCATCACAAATATTTTTATAATAATTTTATTACTTAATTTTTATCATTTATATTTTTATGAAGCTTTAATCATTTTATGCATAATTATATTTACATCTTTAGGTTATAATTGCAATAACTTTGCAATAATAGCCCATGCATCCATAATTACTTTATTTACACAGAAAATGAATTTTTATATTTTTATAATATTAAGTAATTATTTTAAATCATTTTTCATATACAAACAACATTTTAATCATTTATTAATTATTTTTTAAATTATTTTACTGATTTAATTGGGTATTTAAAACCTCGCCTTTTTTCTTTTTCAATTTTGGACCTAACCCAAGCCCAATACACCAGACCAATACCCATATACCCATACTCGTCCAAATTAACCCGCCCGGCCTAAGATCTAATCCCAACCGTTGGTCTCTCGAGATCAACGGCTCCCAATACCCCTAACCCTTTTAATTATACTTACACCCCTAACCCTAATTCATTTCCCCGTCTACCAGCTGTCACTAAACCCCCTTCTCTCATCTCCTATTAACTCACCTCTCACCTTCTGAAACCCTAGCTCCATAACCCCCATTTCCCCTTCGATTCCAACTCAGAGATGGAACCCATTAACGATTCCTTTACCTTATTAGCCCTTTCCTATTACTGGTATTACATAATCACTTGCCTAACATGGAAGATATATCTCTCTTGCTTTGAACTAAATCGGGTTCGAACCTTCACTTCTTTCTGTCTATGTTCATTATCGTCCCTTTATGGTATGAATCTCTGAGATTTTTGTTCGATTCTTAACTTATCCTAAAGTTAGATTTCAGATCTTTTCAGATCTGTTATAGTTTTCTATTTTTTGTTAAATATTTTCCTTTAATGTTTCCGTGCATCTCTATTATGATTTTTCTGACTAATTTTTTAACCTAAAAATTAGGGTTTTGATTCTTAAAAAATCGAACCAAATCTGGTTCAATCCTTAATGATGATGTTTATCCGTCTCTATGCATCTTTATTATATTTTTTATTTTGATATTTTTGACTAATTTTAATTACCCTAAAAATTAGGGTTTTCGATTTTAACAGATTTTCGCCAAACCTGTTTCAAGCTTTAATGTTTGAATCTCTGTGTATTTCCTTTATTATTTCTGAATGATTTCACTTACCCTGAAATTTAGGTTCAAACCTTAATTATTTCCGTCTATATGTCTTTGTATTTTTTCCTAATTTCTAGGGTTTTCGACTATTTGATTATTTTTCTTTTAATGTTTCTATCTATCTGTCTTTAACCATAGTCATTAATTGCTAATTAATTTTACTTACCCGAAAATTAGGGTTTTGAAATTAGTCTTTCCTTTTTGTATAGTACTGGTATTTCCTTATTTTCGTTCGATTTCCCTGTTCTTGCCTTATTTGTTCCGGCATTTGGTTGTTAATTTATTCTTTTTTCCTTAACCTAAGTAATACTGGCCTGGTTTTATGCTATTGATTGAAACCGACTTTAAACTATTTTTGTTAATTGATTCCAATCCTTATTTGTCTATGATTGACTTATTACCTTATTTGTTTGCCTCACTGAGTACTATTTAAACCCCTTCTCCCTCTCCCCTTAGACGGACTCAAACTCCCATTTTTTTACTCACTAAAAACATAAGCTCTCTTTGTTCTCTCTTGTTCTGATTTTTATACTAAGTGGATATTGTTTGGCCGGCTGAAAGCCAAGGCCAAATTACTCTGGAACTTAACTGTTGCAATTTCATTACTTGCTCTCTTCTCAACTGGTATGCCCTAACTTTTGCAATTTCATTCTCTATGCTTTGTTTGACTAGCCTGTTTTAATATCTAGCATGATTCTGTCATTTATATGACTATATGATTTCATTTGGTAATACTGTTAACTTAAGACTAAGTTATTTCAAATAACATGAATATTCTCATAAGTTAATGTAAGGTTTAGTTTGCTTCATTAACCTGTTATGAACTTTATAAGGTACTATAAACATGTAATCAAATATGTTTGTTGCCTAACTCATCTTCTCTGTCTGTCTATTTCATGTACCTGGCTAACTTAGTTGTTCTGCCTAATGGTTTTTGTGATTAATCAATGATTGTCATAGGTCCAGTACAATTACTTAGCTTGATCAAATTTCAAGTTGTTTGAACTATGTGCTAAGCATCAATTCTGTTTGTTTTCTTGATGCAGTTTTTGCCTGCAACTCTATGTTCTGAACTTTCTTTCTTCTGAAATTGAACTATTTTTTTTAAAAAACCTGCCCCTGCCCCATTTTATGTACTGATTTAAAACCCCACTCCTAGTCATTTAGGTTCTTAACTACCCTAGTGTGAGCACTGTCTAGGGTCCACTTGAGACTCCTTTGAACTCTGACATACTGGGGACTGGTTTTCCAATCTCTTGAACTATCTTCTGAATGTGGTTCAAGTGTGAGCATTTCCCTGGGTCCCCTGAGGCCCTTTGGAACTTTGACACACTGGAAACTTGGTTCTAATGTGCTATGAATCTCTATGATGTGCTTCAAAGTAGCTATGGCTGGAAGGCCTGGTTCCCAGGTTTATTTGGACCTATGAAGGCTCTTTATAGTGTAATTATTTCCATTATGTAATTCATTTGATATTCTGGGCTGTAATAATCTATGTAATAATAGATTTGTGGTTAATTAGTAAAAGTTGGGGGGTCTTCTTGGTTGCTTTACCAAACTGGGTAGAAATTCTGCCTATAGGATTTAACTATGCTGATTGAGCTATGTGAGTACTATACTGTGTTTACAAACCCTGCCTATAGGACTTGCCTAATCATTTGGATTCTGTATTTACGCTTGCATATTAGAGAACCTGCTTATAGGACTTCCATTAATTCTATATTCGCATCACATGTTAGAAATCTTGCTCATAGGATCCACCAATCCAACAAATGTGCATTAGTGACCATGCCTATAGGACCTTGCTGTTTGAGTTAATTGTCCTTCTTGACGATCTGTTTAATTTTTGCCTATACACAATTAATTAATGCCTATACACAATTAATTAATATCATGATTATAGGATAAACAAGTAGCCTCACACTTAGAGATCATGTCTATAAGATAAAAAGGTCAATTTCAAACCTAGAAATCATGCCTATAGGGTTTAAATCAATAGATATCACACCTACAGGACAAAAATTAATTTCAAATTTAGAAATCATGCCTATAAGGTTTAAATCAACTTAGCAGTTAGAAAGCATGCCTTAGGAAATAAAAACATGTCTTTATCAGTTAAAATCAGTATTACAGTTGACACCATGTTTATAGATTTGTAAGTTGTAAACTCGTAGAAATCATGCCTACAGGATTATGTTAATCAATTCTGAATTCAACCAATTCGAGCCATCACATAGGCAATCTTTAGGACTCATTAATGATTTTGGGCTTAAAATTGTGACATATTACCTGCTTGGAATGCCCAGATTCGCGCTGAATAAAATCAGTAGGTAAACAAATAGGTCACAATGCTCGCCTTAATAAAACTGTCTTTATATTCTGTTTGTGCTCATATAGATATCCTGCCTATAGGATCCTAAAATTAACGAAGTTTGCTAATTCAATTGCGTGCTTTTGTTGTTTACGTGTGGAGGTCAATGTGAGCCCTTATTTCTCATTTTTAAGTAACATAGGTTGGTCTAGAACCATCCTAAATAGAGGTCTTAACATCTCCAGGACCATAGGTAAGGGTCGGGTAGTACACACATAAGGAACGAGCTAGAAGCTATTAGAATGCTTAGGTAACAACTGAAAGATAGTAATTGGGTAGTAAGGAGCTGATAGCTCGTGCGCTAATTCTATGAGTAACACCCCAACTTGGGGAAGTTACAAAATATTGCATGGAATGATCCTATAGGCTAAAAAAACCGAGGACCCCCTTTAATCATGTTTAAAGTAACTTGTATTGTCCAAATTTTTTTCCTCCCCTTTTAGACTAATTGGCTTAATTTATGTTCGGCCGGGACCCACCGTTGTGGACCTCGACGGGTGCCTAACACCTTCCCATCGAGGTAATTTGAGCCCTTACCCGATCTCTGGTGATGCAAACTGGTTTATGAGTTAATCGCTCTAGGTGGCCTAAAGCACCTTAATTCGTTAGGTGGCGACTCTTCCAATCCCTTACCCAATCCCAAAAATAAGTTGTCCCAGAAATGTCAAAACCGGATTTCGCGAGAAAAAGGGGGTGCAACAGTTAGCCCACTCATAAACTTGAGCTGTTGCTTTGTTCCACTTTTTTTTCCATTCTCCTATCTAGTACAGCATCAACAGGGTCAACCAAAGGTTGTCCCTCTAGAGAACAGATAGGTGGATCAATTGAAGGCATAATCTGAGGTCTCACCTTCTTCTTGAGTTGAGAAATGTGAAATATAGGATGTATCTTAGTTGAAGGGGACAACTTCAACTTGTATGCAACAAGTCCAACTTTTTGAATAATCTGCTAAGGGCCACAACACTTGAAAGCCAACTTCAAACTCCTTCTTACTGCACACATATTTGTCTGTACGGTTGTAGCTTAAAAAACACTCGTCACTTATACTTCAAACTCTCTCTCTCTATCCTTTTCTCGTCAGCACACATTTTCATTCTGTTCTGAGACTTTTCCAAAAAAAAAATTCATCACTTTGGCCATCACTTGTCTTTCCTTAAGTATCTCATCAATAACATCTACTTTGGTGTGTGCAATCAACTCAAAGGATAATTGTGGAGGATTATGACCATATATTACCTTGAAAGGAGTCATCTTTAATAAGGTGTGGTAACTAATGTTGTACCTGAACTAAGCTAAAGGAAATCATTTATTCCATTCCCCAGTCTTATGTACTGTCATGCACCTCAAGTAGTTTATCAGACACCTATTCAACCTTTCTGTTTGGCTATCCATTTATGGGTGATAAGCGGAGTTATAAAGCAGTTGCACCTGCAAATTCTTGAAAAGTTCTTTCAAAAAATTACTGATAAAAGCTAATATTTGTTTGAAACTATGCTCTTAGGCAATCCATGTAACTTATAGATTGTATCCATGAATAACCGTGCCACTTGAGATGATGTGAAGGGGTGAGCTAAGGAAAGAAAATGAGCATATTTCCTATACGTGTCCACTACTACTAGAATAGTGTCCTAACCTTCAGATTTTGGTAAGCTCTCAATGAAATCCATTGAGATATGTTACCAAGCCTTCTTATGAACAGGTAGTGGCTGTAGAAGTCCAAGATAGGACACCGACTCATTTTTGCATCTCTGACATACCTCACACTCCTGCACAATTAGCTTCACATCCTTGATCATTGAAGGCCAACAAAACACTGTCTTCACTCTTTGGTATGTAACCATCACACTTAAATATCCTCCCAATCAATAGTTGTATATAATTATGATTAATTGATGTCTTAGGTTACCATGATTTCCAATCCAAACATTTCTTTTATGCCTTAGTAAACCCTGCTATAGAGTGATATCCATAATAATAGTTGGATTAGTGGTGAGATTAGATATAGGTTGCATCACTTCTTGATCTCCTTCATAACTGGACACCACTTGTTCAAACCATTTGTGCTACAATTGACTTACTACAAGGCATTGTGGCTGGTTGCTATCCTATTGTATTTCACTTCTCTTTGATAGGGCATCAACTACAATATTTTCTACTCCCTTTTTATATTGAATTTCATAGCTCAATCCCATAATCTTGGTTAAGCCTTTGTGTTGCAAGGAAGTGGTAATATTTTGTTCCTGCAAAAACTTCAAACTAAAGTGGTCAGTTCTAATTATGAAGCAGTGTGGGTGCAAGTAATGCCTCCACCTTTCTACTTCCATCAAAAGAGCAATCGACTCTTTATCATAAATTGATAACCCTTGATACCTTTTGCTTAATGACTGACTCATGAATTTCTAGTGTCCTTTATTGCATTAATACAACTCCCACCACACTGTTGCATGGATCTACTTCAAGAATTATAGGCTTGATAAAGTAAGGTAGGGTCAATAATGGAGCATTGGTCATAGCCTTTCTTGGTTGCTGAAAGGCCGCAGTTGCTTCAAGGTTCCAATTGAGTCTCCCCTTCCTCAATAAATTAGTTAAAAGCCTATTGAGTTGTGGATACTTCGTAACAAAATTCACGTAGTATCTAGTCAGACCTAGAAAACCTCTCAGCTCCTTCACTATAGCAGGTTATGGCACTCTTAACATTGCAATCATTTCCTTGTAGTCAATGCTTACACCTTTTCCTAAAGTAATGTGCCCAAGATACTCAACTTGTTGTTGAGCAAAGTCACACTTACTCATTCAACAAACAACTGATTCCTTTTCTTTAGCTGTAATACTACATCAAGGTTCTTCAAGTGATCTTTCATAGTCTTGTTATACACCAAAATATCATCAAAACACACCAATATAAACTTTCTCAATTGCTCTGAAAAGAGTTCATTCATTAAGAATTGAAAAGTAGAAGGAACATTTGTTAGTATAAATGGCATGACTCTAATATGCCACAGCCCATGGTGGGTTCTAAATGCAATTTTATGCTCATCGTCAACATTCATTTTGACGTTGTAGGCCTGAGATCCACCTTAGAGAACACAGTAGCCCCATGTAATTCATCCTACAAATCATCAATCAGAGAGATAAGAGACTTATTTTTAACAGTCAAGGCATTCAGCCTTCTGTAATCGACACAAAGTCTCCAAGTAGAGTCTTTCTTTTAAACAAGTAAGGCAGTGGGAGCAACAAATGAATGACAAAATCACTATTTCTGCCTCAAGCATATCATTTATGATTGAATCTATTACATTCTTTTGATTATGAGAGTACATGTAAGGTCTTAAATTGAATGGTTGTGCACCAGGAAACAAGTTTATTGCATGATCACAACTCCCCTTAGGTGGCAACTCAGTTGGTTCTTGAAACACCTCCATGTAAGTTAACAATAGCTTTTCCACAACAGGATATATCACCTCTTTTTCAGTTGTTGTATTCCCAAAGTTCTTCATACATATTTCAGCCATCACCTTGCATGTTCCACACTACAAAACTCTCCTGAGTGCTTCACTATTTGTGCCTCATAAGGTTACAATCCTACCTTCGTTGTCAATAGATAATCTGTGTGGCTTGGTATTCAGTACTACTAGAGTAGAAAGGTCAATCCATTCCATCCATATGACCATATCACAATCCCCAACCTTCATAAGCTTAATATTGAATAAAAACACTTCATCTTGCATTTTCCAAGAAAACAGAGGGCATTCCTTATTGCAGTACATGGACTTACCATTTTCCACCAATACTTTAAAGGTACTGTAGTAGGCTACACTTGTAACCTTAACTGTTTTTCCATATAAGGATCAACAAAAGAGTGGGCGGAGACATTATCAATTAGCACTGTTAAGGGAATCTTTTTTGCAAAGCCATGTAACTTAAAGATAGAAGTAGAGCTAGCTAATCCATGCACTACATAAATTGAAACTTCAGCTTGTTCTTCTATATTTTATTCCAAGGTTTTTGTGACATCTACAAACTCCTCTCTCTCTCTGGTTCACCTTCCATTAGCACCCCCTCTATAGCACGGAGGGTCTTGGCTTTACACACATGCCCTGGGCAATACCTGTCCTTACATTTATAACACAGATTCTACTCTCAACGCTTCAAAGGAATTCGGTTTGAGGGGATTGTTGCTCCCAAACGTACGCGCAAGTATACGTGGTCGACAAGTAATATAATGATAAGTTGAGTGTCGAACCCGCATAGACTTGTATTAAACTACTCACTAAATCACTAAAATTGTTATTCAATCCGGTCAAAATTAAAGTCCAAGAGTATGATTATATTAAACTAAAATTGTAAGTAAATAATTAAATTATCAAGTAACGAGTTGATTGTCGCATATTCAATAAAGACAAATATTTCAGGGTTGTGATCGATTCACCATTCGTATTATGTTCTAGTTAACTCTCCCTTTCATATAATTCACTCATGGTTGTTAATTCATCGATAATTGCTCTCATAGCCTTCTCCTGAAGTACTACTCGCCTATTCTCAATAGATTAACGCCTATATTCCTATGAAATTAATCTATTAGAACGCATTAAGATTACGATATTTAATTAAGCACGGTGACTAGGTATATTCCTATCTTAACCACAAATCCGCTCCCCTGAAGGGTTAAGATCGCGCTTTCTTTAATTCTTCTCTAATCTACACATGGTTTTCCCAAGCATAGCATAGATAGTAAATAGAACCTAACTGCTGGCCAGAAAATTAAGCAATTAAACACAGAATTGAAGAAACAACCATATATTGGTGAATTATAATCAAGGTCAAGCTAATGTCAAACAACAATATTCATGGCTAAATCACAATCCCAGAACAGTGGGTGTTTCGCCACTCATGACGTAATCAAACAATTATATAAGTGTTGCAAAAATTAAAAATACTAGAATAAGATGAAGAAAACTGAGAATTCTCCGCTTCCTAACGATCCCGTGTGTGTTTTTCCTCCAAAGTGGCGTCAATCCCTCAAAAATATGTTTAGTCTTGCTTTTATACGTGTTGGGTAGGTCTAGGGTCGAAACAACCATGTCCTGACCAAAATAGGAAAAATTCCCGCCGTCGGTGCCCTGGACAGTGCCAGGCCCCCACTAGGGCGCTGCCGCAACTTTACATACTGCCTCCAGCGCCATAGGTGGCTCAAGGCACTGCATGTGGCGCCCAAATGCTCAACTTGCCCGGTTTCGTTCGTTTTGGCTCTCATTTTGCACGTTTCTCCCCAAATTGCTCCCAGATCGTTCCTAAACATAAAAACACTTCAAATTAGTATAAATCATCACATTTAACATCTAAAATTCACGAAACAAAAGTAAAATATGGGGCGATATGCATAAAAATATATATACTTTAGGCTACACATCAACACCTCACACTCAGACTCTTTGCTCGTCCTCGAGCAATGAGACAAACTACTACCCTTCAATATGTACAAAGTCCACTATAAAGGAGTACTTTTACCTTTAATCACACACCTTACCCTTGACTATGATTGATACCGGCAAACAAGCATGAACATACACAATTTCACATTCTTCTCGTTTTATCATGCCCAAGTATAACAATTCAATTCAATCAATCCAATAACCTATTTGCAACCACCCGACCTCCAGAGTCGACTTGTAACCACTAAGTCCTCTTAATTCACGCACTTACCTAACAAGAAAGTCTACAACATTACCAATCGTTCATGAGATCATGTGCCCTTACCAACAAACAACAAAGTGAATATAACTAGTCCACACATTCAAATATGCTTTTTGAATATAAATTAAGGACATCACACAATTGAACAAACTTCAATCACTCTCATAAAGAATTCATATGCATCTTGTGATTGTACCATAAGCTTGCCCGTAGTATAGATCTCTACTAATTTAAGCCAGCCAAATCTGGGATCAATCAGGACTTTAAGGTTATAATGTAGGCTAAGGGACATGTAGGATATATTTAGGAATAATGACTAACCCTCCTAAGCACTTTAACACACTACATTCAAAATTCAAACACATATTCTTCTCAACCAATTCACTTGCCACAACCCATATACAACATAGCCCTTTTTCAATTAAGCACTTATATACTTCCACTAGCACAAAATAATAAGAAGTGGAGGTGTGTATCTTTTCGTACATACTTTCACTATAATTTTTCTCTTCTTTCTTGTACAACAATATATTTTTTTTACACACACTACATACACGAATGTTCATTGGCTAGTGGGTTTTGATTTCAATTTTTGTGCACCAACGGGACTTTCCATGGCTCCACTAAAAAACTATTCCTCAATACCCCACCTTACTTCTTTTAGAGACCAAGTGCCTAAGGAGGTAAAGGTGCAAAAATCTCAAATTAAGAACAAAGTAGGGGTGCGACTTGTAATGTGGGTGCCAAAGAAAAGGTCTATATGCTCAAAGGGGCTAGCAACGGAAAATTTTATTTTTATGTGACAAGCACATCCATGATCAAGCAAGAAAATACCTATGTCATCTCCTAGATTATCATAACCTACAATTTCTCTTTGATTAACACACGGGAAAAGTTCTAGACTACACAGGATAGCATAGAAGATCACTAGTCCTCACACACATTGCACATACTCAATCACGACGGTTTTGTTCAACTCTCAAGTCAAGCAAGCACACATAACTGAGAAAATTAAGCAATATTACATTATGTGGCATACAAGTCAAACAACTGAGCTAAGGGGTCACAAAATAGGCTATTATCTTTACTTAGGCTTCACAAGTCAAACCAAATACAAGGGAAACAAAATGTATGTCATAACCTAATATGCTGGCACCAACCATGTCAATGGGTATTTCAATTTACCTAGTTTCTTCCTAACTACTCCTAAAAAAAATGTTAAAGTACCCGGTTCGAGCTACACCCTTGGAAAAGAATCGGTGCCCAAAGAAAAACCAAAGGATACTACCTAACTATCCTAAAAATAAAGAAATCTTTTTGGAATTTTTAAATCGACTTTATCCCTCAAGGAAATTGTCCAACAGATCCATCGTCTGGAAAAGTCTGAGTTTTTTCTGTTTTTTTTCTTTAACAAACTAACTAAAACTAATAAAATAAACAAAACTAATTAACATGAAAAGAAAAATTAAAATAAAACAGATTTATACAAATTATACAACAACCCAACAAGCAGTATTCTTTCTACCCCACACTTAAGTCATGCATAGTCCTCGATGCATATACATTTGAAAGAGCAAAGTAGGGAGAAAGAAATACTCCCTGTCACTCGGAGTGCTCTGTATCAGCTGCTTCCAGCTCATCATCATCGGGACCTAGAGGCACCAAGGCCAGGGGCCCTATAACCTCGTCACCCACATCATCCTCTGTGTCTGAGCCCCGGATTGTGTTGGCATCCTCTTAAGAATGAATGAGGCTGCCAGGTGCAATCCATAGCATCTCTCTGGACGAACTAGACAACTCATTGTTTAATTGCATACGCTCCTCATCTGTAACGCCAGCCCTGCATATTAAAAAGTTTAAAGACTTATAAATATACCTGTTGAAGTTCTCGTCCCTCTCATATCTCGCCGCCTGTGTCAGCTTGGACGATGTCTCCACAAGTGATGTGATGTCCAGTAGCCCTGGTGGATCCTCCACCACCTCATCATAACATGTGTACTCTGGCACCCCTCGGTCCATCAGATAATGAGTGATTACATTCCCAAAGAAGAACCATTTAATCTGCCGCCCAAACCTCGTACAGGCCATCTCCCCAAGCATTAATTCACCAACATTAATAAGTCTACCTGTCATCAGAAAATAAATGACACACAATCTATCTCGAGTGGAGTCGCTTGATGCTCGACAGGTATGAGTCTGGCCTGTACCAAATTCTGCCACACATTGCCAGTCTTGTTGAAATCTGATCGGACTATGTGAAGATGAATGTTGCCTTATTTCCTGGTCCATTTTACATTTGTATCCACGCCACATAGAGTGTGACGTATCAAGGTGTACTTCAGGCCGCAGACAAATTTTTGTAGTCTTCTTGAATCAACATCTTCCACACCCAAATATTTACATAAGGCCTCTCTAGTCATTGGTTTATCAACACCCCGTACACGCGAGGTGCCATTCCCTTGGTGCCAATTTGCATAGAGTTTTCGGACCATGCTTAAATTTGCAGGTCCGGGGCATTTCAAGAGCTTTTCCATGTGCCTTGCACAAAGTTGGCCAATCACCTCTGGAAAATTCCTATCCAAAGCCTGGTTGTTTATCCCCATGTCGGAGATGTAGCGACCGTATGGTACAAAATCCCTATGCCAAGCAGTGGTTGTATCATTAATTAAGTCCAACCGGGGCCTAGGTCTCAACGGTGCAGGTTGGGATCCCTCGGCCGGTTGCTTGCCCTTAGCTTGTCGTGAGGGGCCTTCTCCTTGCTTTCTCTTTTTGGGTGCGGAAAAGGTGGAGGAGGACTTGTCAATTCCCTTACCCTTATTAGCACCATCACAAGCCATTTTTACCCTGCCACACAACGAAAAGATGAACATGAAAACTCTCAAAGGATTATACCTAAGGTTGTCGTGCAAGTCAAACAATGACCCCACACTTAAAACCAAAGGTTCAATATACAATATTTTCATGATTTTTATTTGAAAATTGCAAGTGTTGCATTCCAAGACTATGATTACTCAAGACTTCCCCATGCTATCCATACATATATTTTTATCATGGCTAAGTGAATTAATTTCAATGTGATCAAGAGGCATGTGTGACTCCACTTTCTACAACTACACAACTATACTACATTGGATAATTCTACACATACATAACATAAGATACATAATGTAGGAACATGATTTTCCATCAAAACTCAATCCCTTAGCAATTCAAAGCATCCCTATACACCCCACACTTATCCCAAATGCATCCACAAAAACATTCGGTTACTTAGACTTCACCAGTGTGCCCAAAATCATCATTCAAACATTTTTCCAAACACCTTGTGGGCATAAAGTGTGAGCTTTAGAATTCAACAATGGTGGAAGATGGTGGCCCTCCCAATTTTATACAGAGTAGAGGGACTTCTAATTTACTACTCCATATACACAATAAGCACATAATTTTCAATAATTTCAAGCCACCCATCATAAAATTTGCTTACCAACTCCATAATGGGAAAAATTGAGGATTAGGGCTCTTGGGAGATGGGGTATACCTTTTTATCTATAACTAAAACATAAAAATAAGAAGAACAAGAAGAAGAAAAACAAGAACAACATACCTGTGGATTGGAGAAGAGAAACAAGAGAAACTTGAGAACAAGAAAAAAGATTTTGAGAGGGGGAAGAAGGGGATGGAAGTTGCGGATAGAGTGAGAGAGAGAGAGAGAAGGGGGTGTTTTTTTTTTCTTTTGTGTTGTTAGGAAATTAGAGTATGGTTGGGTTTGGGTATTTGGGTAAGATATGGGTTATAATATTATTATAGGTGGGTATTTGGGTTGGATGAAATGGGTAAGGTTTATATATATAAAAAAAAGAAAAACGAAAAAGAAGAAGAAAAAAAATAAATTACCTCCCCCCCCCCCCCAGCCAGCGTCTAGCACTGTGTATACCGCTGGGGGGATTTTTGCTACTGCCTGCAGTGCTGGGCGCTGGCCTAGGCGTTGTTCACGCTAATTTTTTTTTTTTGAAGTATCCCCATCCCCCAAGCTTTTTAAATACTCAATTACATGTTCTACACCATTATATCTATAATTTCTATTCCTATAAAGAAAAATGTAAAATCTATCTACTCTAAACAAGAAAAAAAAAATAATTCAAGAAGTTAACTACAAAAGTAAATAAAAATTAGGTTGCCTCCCAACAAGCGCCTGATTTAACGTCGTGGCACGACGCAGAGTCTCGCTTTACTCATCAGCGAGTACGACTTTGGTTTTCTCACGATTCATGGCTCCTACCCAATAGTGTTTGACTCTATTCCTATTCACCAAAAAATTTCTTTCACTGTGTATAGCTCACACTCAAGTGCACCATAAGGAGTGACTCGTACAACTTTAAACGGGTCTGACCATCTCGATTTCAGCTTCCTAGGAAACAACCTCAGTCTAGAATTGAATAATAATACATGTTGGCCTGGCTCGAATTGACGCGGCTTAATATGCCTGTCATGCCATCTTTTGGTCTTTTCTTTGTACAGTTTAGCATTTTCGTACGAGTGCGACCTGAAGTCATCTAATTCATTCAACTGTAACAGTCTTTTCTCACCCGCGGCTTCAAGGTCCATGTTCAACTTCTTGATGGCCCAATATGCTTTATGTTACGAGCTCAACGGGAAAATGACATGCCTTCCCATAGATTAACTTATACGGTGACGCCCCAATTGGCATTTTGTAAGCTGTTCTATATGCCCATAAGGCATCATCTAATTTTGCAGACCAATCCTTCCTGTTCACACTCACCATCTTCTCTAATATTTTCTTTATTTCTCTGTTCGATACCTCAGCTTGTCCACTTGTTTGAGGGTGATATGCTATCGCAACTCTATGACAGACTCCATATTTAGCTAGAAGGTTATTCAATAATCGATTGCAAAAATGGGTCCCTTCATCACTAATCAAGGCACGAGGAGTCCCAAACCTCAAAAATATATTCTTCTTCACAAACACAGCTACAACCATGGCATCATTTATCGGTAATGCAATCGCCTCTACCCAACTGGGCTTGTTGCTTTTTAATAACCAAGGTCATCTGATTGACTTGGTTGGTCAGTGTGGAAATCTGCGCTGATAATGCCGAGACGACATCTAACTCGAGAACCCCTGCAAACTTTTGTACTGTGTGTCTGCCCATCTCTCTTTGCCAATCCGGGTATCTTTTGGAGAATTTCTTTAGTAATGCATAAATTTCATCAAATCTTTTCTCCAATACTTGACCTCCAGCTGTAGAATCTACCACAATCTTTGTTTGGGGATAGAGTCCCTCTATGAAGGTGTGAGCTAACACTTCGTTGGTCTGATTGTGATGAGGACAATTTCTGAGTATCCCCTTGAACCTTTCCCATGTTGAATATAAAGATTCTCCTGCTTTCTATTTAACGGAAACTATCTCACTTCTAATCTTTGCAGTTTTGCCTGAAGGGAAAAACCTTGCCAGAAATTTTCTTGCCAAATCATTCCATGATGTAATGGAATTAGCGGGTTCTTCTTTTAGCCATCGCTTAGCTTTGCCTAACAGAGAGAATGGAAACAGTGTGAGCCTCACATAATCTAGAGTGACCGCGTTAGTGATATAAGTATCACTACTCTCCAAAAACTTCAGAATATGCTGATGTCGATCCTCGTGTGGAAGACCCAAAAATTGCCCGTTTGCATGAAGTAGCTGGATCATGCTCTGTTTCAGCTCAAAGTGCTCAGTGATTCTAGGCTTCACTATACTGGAGGTAACATCAGCAATACTGGGCATTGCTACCTCCTGAACAATCATATGTTGCTCCTCTTCCATGTTCACAGGAAATTGAATGAGTGCCTGAATATTGTTTATATCCCTTTCTTCCCTCAACCTCCTGTGAAACGTTCTCTCAGGTTCGGGGTCAAAGCCGTCGAGTCTGTCCTGGCTTCTGACCCTACGCATTCAATCAAAGTTCCTGAGATTAGAGAAACAATCAAGTAATGTTAGACTAGACAAAATAAACAACTAAAGCAAAAACTAGAAAGTAGTCTATATTCAAGTCCCCCGCAATGGCGCAAAAAACTTGTTGCTCTTAAACGCATACGCAAGTATACGTGGTCGACAAGTAACATAATGATAAGTTGAGTGTCGAACCCACAGAGACTTGTATTAAACTACTCACTAAATCACTAAAATTGTTATTCAGTCCGGTCAAAATCAAAGTCCAAGTGTATGATTTATTAAACTAAAATTATAAGTAATAACTAAATTATCAAGTAACGAGTTGATTGTTGTGTATTCAATAAAGACAAATATTCCAAGGTTGTGATCGATTCACCCTTTTTATTAAGTTATAATTAACTCTCCCTTTCATATAATTTCACTCATGGTTGCTAATTAATCAATAATTGCTCTCATAGCCTTCTCCCGAAGTACTACTCGCTTATTCTCAATAAATTAACGCCTATATTCCTATAAAATTAATCTATTAGAACGCATGGTGATTAGGTATATTCCATATCCTAACCACAAACCCACTCCCCTGAAGGGTTAAGATCGCGCTCTCTTTAATTTTTCTCTAATCTATACACGGCTTTCCCAAGCATAGCATAGATAGTAAATATAACCTAACTGTTGGCCACACAATTAAGCAATTAAACACAGAATTGAAGAAACAACCATATATTGGTGAATTATAATCAAGGTCAAGCTAATCAGTTGAAGGGCGGTGGCTGAGCAACCCCTACCAGTGGTTGCAAGGCCACCTCCTCCTTTATCTCAAAGGTTGAAAAAAGTGAAAGATAATGCCGCGTACAAAAAGTTCCTTGATCTTTTGAAACAGATGCAAATTAACATTCCACTGGTAGACAATTTTCAGGAAGTGCCCAAATATGCTAAATACATCAAGGACATTGTGTCCAATAAAAGGAGGCTGACTGAGTTTGAGACCGTGACACTCACTGAGGAATGTAGCTCAAGAATCCAAAGCAACCTACCTCAGAAATTAAAGGATCCGGGTAGTTTCACTATCCAAATCTCGATCGGTAAGAAATCAGTCGGACGAGCTTTGTGTGATCTTAGGGCCAGCAATAAATTGATGTCGCTATTTGTGTTCAGAAAGTTGGGGTTGGGTAAGCCACGCCCTACAACGGTAATCTTACAGTTGGTTGATCGCTCCGTTGCTCATCCTGAAGGAGTGATTGAAGATGTGCTAGTTCAAGAGGGCTCTTTCATATTCCCTGCTGATTTCATTATCCTGGATTACGAGCCCGGTCAGGAATTCCCATTTATTTTGCGGCGTTCCTTATTAGCCATGGGCTGAGCTATTATTGATGTGTGTGAAGGGAAGATGAGGATGAGAGTTGGTGATCGGGTGGATGTATTTAATGTATGTAAAGCACTCAAATTACCAGCCCACTATGAAGAGCTATCCATGATTTCTGTGGTGGAAAGTAATGTTGCACCATTGGTTCCTTATATGATCCTTGTTGACCCTCTTGAACGAGTCTTAATTGAGAATGAAGAAGGTAGTGAAGATGAAACGAGGGAAGAAATTGAGCAAGTGCTTGATATATCCTGCAGCTATATCCATGGGTTAGGAAAATTTGAGGAACTGAACAAGCCTGTTACTCTGACCCCTCCTAAGCCATCACAATTTAGCAATCTCATAAGCATCCATAATAGTTGAGGGGTTAGCTAATTTTACCAGTGGTTTAAATTTAGGTTATAAATCACTAATACAGCTAAAAACAAAGTGGGTGTCCTTTAATAATGGATTGATAACGGTCATATAGCTAGTGAGTCCCTTAAATAGTACTTGATATTGATCCACACTCCTTAAATTCATAAATATGATAAATTCATCCACTATATCCTAAGGTCTAATGTTTCCAAACCTCTTGCACACCTCCACACTGATCTTTCGCCAAGTTACTCATAATGACCTGACCTGTTGTTTCAAACTTTAGCATTTTTGTTCAGTATCTTGAGACCTTGAGTAGCTTCATATGATGTATTACGACTTGTGTATATGGTTATCTTTTATGTTCACAATGTTTCGGATTGACTTGATAGAGTGATTCTCAAATTTGGAAGCTTTAAGTTGGTAGAGTTTAACAAGATTTGACTTTTCAGTAAACAACCCCACTTCGGAATCCCCTAAGTTAACGGCCTCAGTTTCCTACAAATTAGACTAGGGTCCAGTAAGATTTGGCCCTACTATTTGATACTTCTAGACACAACTCAACTGCTCAAAATGATACAACTAGGCAACAATAAAAATAGATAGGACTACACATAATTGCAATAAAAGGGGCTCAGGTAACCTCCAAACTTAAGCGTATGGTAGATACTTTGACTAACGTGTTTGAACAGTGTACAAGTGAGGTGTGCATGATTCCTATAAGCATGCTCTCTAACCATTCAAGTCATCATATAAACCCTGAGTCATGTTTTCTAAGAGAATAACATTGTGTGCATATAATTCCAGAGAATGAGGCATGATGAGCAAACAAACAATTAAGACCCTATAGGCATGACCTCTACACATTCATATAAAAGATAATGTATCCCAGTTCCCTTTTTCACTAATTTCACCATCATTCAGTTTTACAAGTTATTACAGACTATATTGAACAAGCATAAACCCAATTACAAATACAGAATAACCCAGTCACACATCTAGTCCTTCCAATATGCTCAGAACTTTGCGCAGACAATAGGCCCAAACTCCAGAAGCGAACATTGTATTTCAAACCTCAAGTACCAAAGAAGGTCCAACATACCAAACCCAAACGAATAACTTACTTACCCAAATGGATGCCAAATTCAGCCATACAGGTGACAAAATACTTATATAATTTAACTAAATAGCCTAAACTTTAGTTTTAAAAGGTATGTCTAACAAAAACTCTAGCCAAGACATATAAACAAGATCAAGATAAATTGAAATGCACACAAGACACATATGAGGCAAGTTCATGCTTGTAATCCAATAAAAAAAGTTTTAGAGTGATAGAATTGGCTACCATAAGCTAGTAAACTATTCCAATGAAGCATGGGAATAAACCTATATAACCTTAGATGAGGGTCTAGTAGAATCACATACAAGAAACAAGCCACGTGAAAGTGTTTATCATGGAAAGCCTAATGAAAAGCATAGAAGAACAAGCAATTACTTAACTAAGTAGGGGAAAATTTTATCATGCTGAAAATTAGTCACAATAAAAGAGGCATATTGAGTTTTAGAAGCAAGACAGGCAAGTATAATACTAGTTGGCTACAGAAAATGTTAGTTTTTTCATCCCAAAATCTCGGGCATTATTAGAGAGTATTGAGCTGAAGACAGAAACTCAGGGAGTGCAGATTAAGTAGCAGGAAATAATGCTTGGTATGACAATATGATAAAGTATTAGTCTTAGGAAATGTCAAGTTGCAAAGGAATGATTCCATAAGGTTTAGCACACATTTTGGGCATGAAGTGGATTAATAACAAGAGTTCATAACAAGGTAGGGAAATGAACTCATTATAGGGGATAGATATAAATATTCAGGTACAAATACGCTAGATTAGACGAGCTTAAGAGAGAAAATAGTCTTTCATTTTGAACACATCTAATAGACATATCAGAGTTGGAATTTTAGGCAAGTTTAATGCCATAAAAAGTTCAGATTCACAAGATAATTTCAGAGTCAATAAGGTTGCAAACAGGGATGTCATAGGAACATATTGATTCGTAAATGTCCCAATGGCATGGATATGCTGAGTATGAACATAAACGGAAAAGAATGAACTGTTAAGACAAAAGAACTTACCAGCTATCAATTGACAGTCAAATAAACAGGAAGAACCAGTATCAAGTAAAATAATCTTATTGCGTCAGAGTTCCCAAGGGTTTCAGATGAACCCTGGGCAGTGATCGCACTAAGAAATATCAAGTACTCGAATATTGGTGGCCTTGGATTTCAGCCGGCCAAGAGCCAAAGTTCAAAACAATATAGAATGAGAGAGTAAGAGAGTAATATTAGTTAATTTCAGTAACTAAGGTTAATTTCAGATGAACATCGGGTATTGCTCGCACTGAGAAATATGAACTACTCGAATTTTGGTGGCCTTGGTTTTCAGTCGTCCAAGAGCCAAAGTTCAGAACAACATAGAATGAGAGAATAAGAGAGTAATAGAGTTAATTTCAGTAACTAAGGTCAGTTTTAAAGGAATTAGGGAGGGGTTTATATAGTGGTAGAATCAGGAAAATAAACAAGAAATAAATCAAGTAAACATGAACAAAAAGAGTAAAATCTTGCATGCAAGTCAGTAAAGTAACCGAAAAGGAAAGAAATCAAACTTCAAACCCTAGTGACGGTTTAAAACTCAAAATCGGCCAACGGATATGAAGAATTAGGCCTTTCTTCGTGTATACTCTAAGATTGAGTTGATTCCCATCCGATATATAGGTGGTATTTGCCAAAATTGGGGAAATACTTGAGTTATACCATAAACGTGTGACCAGTAGTGGAGAAACATAGATATGGTAAGCAAATAATGATGGAATTCCATTATCAACGGGATTAAGAGAGTGAATTAAGGGAGAGGTTGTCAGGTTCTTCAAAAGAGATAAGAGGAGAGTTCAGAGTGTTTTGGGGTTGCCGGTATTTGGGGAATGGTATTTATGGTTTCAGTCGGTGTAGTTAAAAGGGTGGATGGTTTATGGGTCGTTGATCTCTGAGATCAACAGCCAAGATTAAGAGAAGAATGGGGTGGGTCATGGAGATGGGTCCATACCGAGTTAGAATTAGAGGGGTCATCTGGTTTGGGCTGGGGAATTGGATCAGGTTTTTGGGCCTTGGTTTTGGTCCGAAAGTAACTCAAAATTGAGCTACAAATTAAAATACACGAAAATTGTTAATAAAATAATATATTAAACTATTTAATAGATAATAAAATATTACTTGTTCAATAAAGTGATTGAAAATAATAGCTTGACATTATAAAAAAATAAAAAATAATATTTGGCGCAAATAATGTGAAAAGATGTAATTATGCATAGCATATAAGCTATTATTCCAAAATTGTGTAAATAGTCTAAAATTCAAATATAATTATATAAAATGAGGTAAAAATATTATGAAACCTATGTGTGAATACAAACAATACTTTTAGATGATTAAGTCATCTCAAGATAGTTTAAAGGGATAATTAATAAATAATCGAGTAATTTAAATGCAAGAAAATCAATTTTAAAGCTCTAAAAGTTATGGAAAATTATAGAAAATACTTGTATATTAAGTAATGATGCAAAATGACATTTTCAAAGTATATATACTTATTGAAAAATATGAAGACAAAATTGGGTATCAACACTCTATATGCAATTGTTGATTATTTATTGATGCTAGGTGCATATCTTCTCTATATGCTAGACTGTTAGTTGGTTTATGATGCTTGTACGTATCTTCTCTATGTGCACCGATGGACTTAACTGTACTTCATGCTTAGATTTCTATATTGTTGTTGCGTATATTTATGCTATTGAGCTGAACAAGTTAAGTAAAGTGAGTATCTTATGACTTGAAAACCTCGTCACTACTTCACCAATGTTAGTCTTGATACTTACTGAGTACATGTGGTCGGTTGTACTCATACTTGTCATGACCCAAAATCCTAATCTATCATTATGGAGCCTAACGTGGTACTAGGCAACCCGACACTTCAAAATATCTCCAACACTTTTAACAGAAAATGAATTTAAGCAGTTTAAATAATAAAACTCTCATAATCAGGATAGAAACCCAAAACTCATCGCGGAAGTTCCCAAATATCGGGGTATCAAAGAGTACATGAGCATCTATACATCACAAGTCTGGAAAATACTGTCTATGGTAGTGTGAAACTAAATACAATAAGCAGAAAGATAGAGAAGGAGAGACAAGGTCTGCTAAGGTGAATTTCGTATGTGATGATAATATGAAAATGACATCTATATGACTATATGCCAAGGTGAATTCCGTATGTGATACAATACGGTGAAATCCCAAGTACTCACTCTCTCAGAGCGCTCAATATGCCCGTCTCAATACTCGCTCGCCACACTTAGTCACTCAACACTATATATAGCCAAAGGCTCGTTGCGGCGTGCAACCCAATCCACTTATATATATCCATAAGGCTCGTTGTGGTGTGCAACCTGATCGACATATATATATTCATAAGGCACTTTGCAGCGTGCAACTCGATCCACATATATATATCCATAAGTCTCATTGCGGCGTGCAACCCGATCCACCTATAAATAGTCATAAGGCTCGTCGCGACATGCAACCGGATCCACATGTAATTACACACACACACACACACACACACATATATATATATATATGTCACTCACAGCACGGCACTCAGGCCCCCAACTCAGTCACTAATCTCACGGGCTCATAACATTTATGCTTAGCAGCCCTAATCAATGATACGACATGTGACAATATACGATAAAAGAGACTGAGGTATGGCACGTAATAATAAATATGATTGAGTTCACGACTGCAATTAAACTTATTACTCAACAGCAAAGAACGACCATTGTGGGTTTTAATAGTATCAGTGTATAGCCTAAACATGATTTATAGCACGAAATTCAGGGTTTCATACCCTTATAACAAAATTTAGAACTGTTACTTAACCTCAATCCGAGCAAATCTCTACACCAGCACACCCTTGTCTCACGAAATGGCCTCCTAATTCTTTCTAGCCATAAATAATTTGATACAATCAATACGGGCTAAAGGAAACAACTCCAAAAGAAAATGCTAAGTTATTAAGAAAAATTCAAAAATCGACTCAAAAGCCAGCCCCCGGGCCCGCGTCTCGAAATTCGATAAAAGTCAGAAAACCAGAAAGCATATTCAACCACCAGCCCGACCATACAAAATTTATCAAAATCCAACATCAAATATTCACCCAAATCCCCAAATCAAACTCTCCAAATCCCTAGCCTCAAACTCCAAATTAACACCTTAAATACACACTAACTAGGTGGGAAAATTGAAGGGGAAGCAAGATTATTGATCAAAAATGAGTAAAAGGGACTAACCTCAAGAATCCCCTCGAAAATCCTCTCAAGAATCGCCAAAACCCAAGCTTAAAAGGTTTCAAATGAAGCAAAATCACGAACCCTTGTATTTAAGTGTTTTGTCAAATACTTTCGCTTCTGCGGCGTCGCAGAAGTGACCACTGACCCGCATCTGCGGCTCCTTCCACTCATGCAGTACCTCACTCCACTTATGTGGACTCGCTTCTGCGAGCATCCAAGCCGCTTCTACGGTCCCAGCTCCCTTGCCAAATCCCGCTTCCGCGGTCCCCCTGCCGCATCTGCAGTCATGCAGGTGCGGCGATTACCCAGCACCTGTGGCCACCTGCACACTCCCCTTTAAACTCGCACATGTGCATTCCACTCCGCACATGGGAACTCGCACCTACGATCAAAGCTCCGCAGGTGCGGTTACACCAGCAGAGTCTAGCCTACAACAATCTATCAACTTTAACTTTTTGATTTGTTAACCACCCGAAATCAACCCGAGGCCCCCGAGACCTCAACCAAACGTACTAACAAGTCCGAAAACATGATATCAACTTAGTCGAGTCCTCAAATCACATCAAACAACATAAAAACATGAATCCCACCCCAATTCGAGCCTAATGAAACTAAGGAAATTCGACTTCTACAAACAACGTCAAAACCTATCATATCACGTCAGTTTGACCCAAACAATTTGGTCACAACTGACATTACAGACCTACTCCAACTTCAAGAATTAGAATCCGACCCTTATACCAAAAAGTCCACTCCCGGTCAAACTTTCCAAACATTTAACTTTTACCATTTCAAGCCTGATTCTACTATGGACCTCCAAATCACAATTCGGTTCCTAAGTCCAAAATACCCAATGGAGCTAACAGAACCATCAAAACTCCATTCTGGAGTCGTTTACCCATAAGTCAGCATCTGGTCAACCATATAAACTTAAACTTTCAACCATGAGACTAAGTGTCTCATTTCATTCTAAGCAGTAAATTGGGAACATGGCTACAACTCTCAAAAATAACTGGACGGGTCGTTACAATACTACACTTATGCACGTTGCATGCAAATCTTGGAACCGAGCTACTGTGGATGACGGAGGCTAGCATTGAAGTTGTACCAACATTCTAGATACAAGCTACCCCTTGTTCATGGTAGTTTAGGATTTGTACTTCTATTTATGTTTATTCAAACATATCTTGTATTTTCTTTGTAACAACATTGTAAATATAAATCTTAATGGCTTATGACCTGCACAACCAGTCCTTGGGATAATTGCATGTATTTTTGCTATCATATTTATTGTTTATTGATGATCTTTCAATCGAGTTGTGTTATTTGTTATTTGGCTTACCAAATGGGTTGGGTTAGGTTTCATCACAACTAGGTTGAATTTTGGGTTGTGACAAGTTGGTTTCACAACTCTAGGTTCATAGGTTCTACGAGTCTTGAGCAAGTGTCTCTTGAGGATCGGTATGATGGAGTACATGCTTATCTTTGAGAGGCTACAAGGCATCTAAGAACCTTCACCTTCATTTTTTTTCATTCACTTATATGTGATATTGAGAACTCAGTGTCAGCTGTGCATCAATGGCTTGTGATATTGTGGATGAGGTGCGGGATGTGTTTCTATATTGTAAAGGTAGGCAAGTTTGGGGGACTTGAGGCCAAGTTTAGACCGTAGCTTGGACTCGACAGATTCGATTGTATGAGTATATGTATTTGGACTCTTATGTCCGGTAGTGTCTCTATGGGTGGAATCAAGATAGCTATGTGATGAGTATATGACTGAGAACTACGCTTAGATGGTTTGGATGTGACGAGAAGGATTTTCTTGGGATGCAAAGGGATATGAATGCTTGATTTTTATCTTGATGTGTTGTATAATCTTAAGATGTGGATGTGTTCGTGGATCTTTTAGATGTTCGGTTGAGGAATGAATTGGATTCTTATATCTGGTTGATAAGTGTAGACTCAGGAAGACTAATTGATTCATAGTGGTTGTGACCACGGTAGGGTCATAAGATGTCTGTTTGAGGCTTAACATGTGGGTTATCTCGTGAGAGGAGGTTTGAGGTTGAGTGATTCTCATGAGGCTTCTATAAAGATTCTGTCGTCTATCCAGTAGAATGCATATATTACAATTAGAGTTCAAATAGCTTAAGAAAATTCGCACGAGTGTCACGAGGATGAGTATGAACTTGGTGGATGTTTAGGGAGATATGATGACTAGTGTTGCATGATCGTATGAGGATATTCAAATGAGTAACAATGCAAAATCATGATAGTTAAGAAAGAAGAAAATTATGGAATATCAAATGATGTGTTTTGTGGCTTCGAGCTAAGTGGGAGAGTCCACAAACAACGATGGGGTTATTTGGGCACATATTGTTATAATTTAGGGAAGACTTGTCGGCCAGTTATGACTTGAAGATGATCATTTAGAGGAAGATTCGATTAAGGAATTTGCTGGATGCATGGTGCACTATGCTTTATGGATATATGAAATTCTTGGGATGATTTAGGTTTGTTATTCATTGTGGATGTAGTGTGCAAGGAGAAAAGATTCACTCGATTGCTTAAGGATAAGGCTGCTTCTTAAAGTATTTGTATGCTAATGGAGCACAAGTCATTCAGCATGCATTGGCTACATCGGAGACTAGAGTAGAGTGGATAACTCTCGATAAAGGTTCTGGTGAGTTTTAGTTCCAGGAGGTGGTGTTGATAGCCAATTTTGCCCTCACATTTTTCCAAATAATATATATTTTCAAAATGTCATTTTGCGTCATTTAATTTACAAGATTTATACAAGCATTTTCCATTTTTTCCCATAATTTTTATAGCTTTACAATTAATGTTCTTGCATTTAAATTACTTGAATATTTAATAATTATTCCTTTAAATTATTTGTGGTGACTTAATCATCCAAATTTGTTATTTTTACACCCACATACATGTTTTAAAATATTTTACATCATTTCATATAAATTATGTCTATATTTTAATTATTATGTAATTTTTGCAATAATAGCCTATGTTCATGCATAATTAAGCTTTTATTACATTATTTGTGCCAAAATAGTATTTTATATTTTTATAATGCTAAGTTATAATTTTCTATCATTTTATAGCATAAATAAAATTTTGTTATTTATTAATTACTTTTATTAAATATTTTTTGAATAATTTTGTGTATTTAAACTGTGGCCCAGTTTTAAGTAATTTTCGGACCAAAATTGGCCCAATCCCTTAGCCCAATAGCCCCCAACCCAAACCAAACGACCCTTTAATAGACCCGGTCGATACTCGTTTTAATGATCCGCCCCATTCATTTTTAGATCCTGGATGTTGATCTCTCAAGATCAACATCCCTCGTTCACTCTCCCTCTATAATTAACCAAACCCACCCTAAAACCCTATCATCGCTCTAAGACGCCACCCCAAAACACTCTCAATCCTCCTCTTCTTTCTTCTCTGAAACCCTAATAGCCGCCTACTTTAATTATCTCTGATTCCTACCCCAAAATGGAATCAATATATGATTCCCTTACCTTATACGTTCTGTCATCTTGTTACTTACACGATTTTGGCATCACCTAGTACTTGCCTATTTTCGGCAAGTACCAGGACTTGAGTTATGAAAAATTGTCCTCAATCTTCGATACATAGACAATATTTCATCTATATACACTCACCACCAGGCTATATGGGTTCGATTCAGTGAGATTCTTTGGCTATTTATGTTCTTCTTTGAACTAGGTTTTACCCGATTTTTCTCCTAATTTGATTCTGAATTGATTTTTGCATGTTTATTTTTCTTATTTGTGTTTGATTTATTATGTTTCCTTGTTTGTTTGTTTAATTTTTCCACTATATAAACCCCTCCCCAATTTCCACTTTGGACATACTCTAATCGCTAAAAAAAATACTACCGTCTTTCTTTTTCTTTCTTGTCTTTCACTATTCTGAAACTTATACTCTAGGCCGGTTGAAATCCAAGGCTGCCAAAATTTGATCATTCGACCTTTCTCAGTGCGAGCACTACCCGAGGTTCCTCTGAAACCCTTGGGAACTCTGACCCATTGAGATTTTAGGGCTCTACTATTTGTTTTGTTGCTAACATTCGAGATATTGCTGAAATTGTTCTCTGTTTACTCACTTGTCAATTATTAACTAGTAAGTACCTTTAGCCCTCACAATTTCATTCCTTTTTAGTCGTGTTTTTCATGTTATATCCTTAAAAATTCTGTAAATCATCAAGTTGTTACTTGTATCCTTGTCTTATTTGATGTTATTTTTGAAGCTCCATCTTTACCTGGTAGTTGAACTTGCCTAAGTTTAACTTTGATTCTGACTCTCAAGCATGTTAACCCCAGTGTGTGTTCCAATGAATTTTACCTGCTATTCACCTTGAATTTCTCCCTACTTGGCTCTGCATCATTACGATAGACCAACTAATGTGTTCCAATACTTTAAATGTGACCAATTCGTAACTGTGGTGACAACCAATTGTGAGCTTAATGTGTATTCCATTTTTGTTTCAATACTGTGTTGCTTGATATTCCTTATAGTCTATAAGATGAAATGCAGTATCTAGCCTTTATGTGACAATCTAGTCTTTGCCTAATGTTAATTTGTACCCTCTCAGGTGTCACATGACCTTCATATACACCATGAATGCTTTAGACCTTAGAATCTTTGTGATATACTCAGCATGCTAGGCTGCATGTTGACTGTCGTAGACCATGCATACTTGTTTGTTTACTATGTCTAATTTCCATTCTCTGACTATAGCTCTATTAGACCTACATGCCTTAGATTCCTAGTTTTGAGTCTCTTTAGGCTAAATTTGGCTCCTTCTTTACTATAAACTTGTTGTTATAAAAACTAAGTATGTATATGTGCTTACCATGTCAACCTAAGTGATATGCCTCTACAACTCTGCTAATGTTGTGCATGCTATACTCTTTCACTTGTTATGAACCTATGTTGTTAGTTTTTTCACATCATGTGGAGACTAAGTTCTACTGGTTCTCCTAGTTTCATGTTTAATCTCTTGTTTGACCAATCCTATCACCCTATCTTCTAAAAATGCAAGTGCCAATAGTCTTATGTTCTTTGTTTATCTGATCACCTAGCCTAATCCAGATAGTCTTATGTTCGGCCGAGACCCACAATTGTGGACCTCAAAGAGTGCCTAACACCTTCTCTTTGAGGTAATTTGAGCCCTTACCCGATATTTGGAGGCGTTCACTAGTCAAACAACGTTATCTGCATAATAGGTGCCCTAACACACCTTTAAACCATTAGGTAATGACTCTTCTCTTTTAATACCCACTTAAAAGGGTTGTCACATGTTGAAACCCGCTTTCGCGAGAAAAGGGGGCGCGATAGGTGGTACTTAAGGATTTGCTGAATTTTGTTGTGTGCCGGAAGATTTGAGATTTGCATTGGATTGTGCCCGAGAGTTGCAGTATTTGTGTATCATTATTGATTTTGCATTGCACTATTAGAGATATAAAATATACAACTTCAAATTCATAGGAGGTCTCTTCGGAGTGGGCATTTCAATTTGAAATACTATTGGACGCATGAGAGGGAGTAAATTGGCTTATAGGTCTTAGGATGACGTGGTTACGTGTCAGGTTCACCTGGAAAAGAGAATTGTTATCTTAAAGGAAAGTCAAGAGAAAATCTAAAGAAGTTGGGTCAGTTTAATAGTGGCTTACATCAACATGGTAATAGAAATGATAAGTTCCTTCGGTATGATAAGGCTATACAGGTGTTTTATGGAAATACTTTTGGGGTTGGCAGTCTGCGTGGCTTGGTTGATTTTGAGAGATTTAGTTCTGATGGCTTGGTTAAATGTAAATGGATTCTAAGAGTTTCTGACAATTTTGACCACGACCTGCAGTTGGTGACTTCTATAGGACTGAGAAGTATGTTCTGTATCGTGGTTCTCTCCTGAATTGAGTCAACTATAAGGTTTATGCTCGATGAATTGTGTATCATATTCATAATTCAGAGTTGATAATGGGATTCTCATATTTTTGCATAATAGCATGATAGATGCAATAAGCTGTGTGGAATTGGGACTGAATGGACAAGGTTGTGGTTTAGTTTTTAAAGGAATGCAAGAGTTCTAGATAGCACATGAGATTTCAAATATTTAAGAGAATTATAGAACTATCTGGTATCGCCTGAGGAGAGTGTGTGTTGCATAGGACGCATTGTCTATTTATTTGTAGATGCTTGACTAGTACTACAGAAATCATGTGGTCGGTAATCGTTGATGTTCAAGTTTTCCTACTTGGCGCAAAATATTATGGGAGTATCTCCCAAGGGGTGATTATGTATGCGTGTCGTATCAATAATTTAAATGGGAGAGTTAGAGATCAAGTATAAATATTCAGGTACTCTCGTAGTTTGGAGATTATATTTAGTAGAGGCTGGACTATCCCTTTGGTTGCGAATTGTGGAAGTGTGTTCAAGATTCACATGTGATTGTATCTGTCAGGGATAAGGTCACTGTGGACTTTTGGGGATGATATTTATATATTTTGGAATGATCCAAATCGGTTTAGAGGCCCATTTGTAGGCCTAATGAGAATGTGTATTTTACACTGGATTGGATTTGCATACTTCGCACAGCATTTTGCTATTGTGTCATTCGGTGGAGATGATCTTATTCGCACCATGATGTATTTCATATTTTATTCTCTTATGCTATGATGAGTTATGAGATGACTTGATTATTCACATGCATGATGCGGTCCTGCTTAGGCCTTGCGGCAATATTTGAGCGAGATGGCTCTTGAGATGTCGAATTGCTTATTGCATCTTAGTCATGCTTTGCCTGTTTGTGGTATATTATGCTATCCATGGTTGTTCTTATGCACTTTACGTGTTTATTTCTGGTACACATGTGTTTGTCGATTTTGAGCATTATGGCTCAATGAGTATTTGATATGGATTGATATGTCGGATCAGGTTATGCTCCGCAACGGGGTTATGATTTGATACGATTTATGCTTATTTGGTGTGTATAGTTTCTCCCTCGTGGGATTTGTTCATGTCATCATGATTTTTTTTTTATATCTATTGAACTTGTTGGACAGTTCTCTTATTTGGTTCTCTTTCCATTATTGGTCATATTCGAGTTGTCGCCTGTTGGGCACACAGATCGCGTCGTGTGAGGTTTTAGATGGCATTTTATGTGACCTGTATGTCGAGCAACTTGTATCGGGTGAGACAAGGTTATTAGAACTGAAACTAGTGTTATCGATTTTCTATAAGGTATGTTTGGAAGAAGAAGACTACCATTAGCCAGTGAGAATTTGGCAGTGGTTCTTGTCGGACGAGAGAACACCATGAATTGTTGATAAGATGGGTGATTATGAGTTTCTACACGTTTCTTTCATTGATAGCAGTGTTAGAAAAGGTTTAGAACAAGGTTTTATTTGATATGAGGTACATTGTCAGTATCGAGTGGTAATTAGCAGTTTTTCTGGTTGGAAGATATTTCTATGAGTACAAGATTTATGCATTACATCGTGTGGTTATATCTCAGGAGTGGCTTGATGTAGCTTGTCGAGATTGATATAGTGTATATATACAAGAATTCATATCTTAGAGGTCACTAATGGGTATGTGTATGATGATGTTAAAGAGTGATTTGACGGCTTTTGGGTGACTCTTGGCACATTCCAGGACCAACGTATATTTAAGTAAGGGGGAATGTAATGACCCGACCGGTTGATTCGAGCTTAAGAATTTTGATTCAGTGGCTTGAGACCTTGAGTAACTTCAAATGATGTATTACGACTTGCATATGTGGTTATTTTTTATGTTCGCAATGTTCGGGATTGACTTGATTGAGTGATTCTCAATTAAGAATCTTTAAGTTGGTAGATTTGACTAAGTTTGACTTACGAGTAAAAGACCTTGGAATCGGTATCTGATGGTTTGTATGATGATTCTAGACTTGGGAGCATGATCATATTTTAGTTTGGAGGTTCCTAGAAGGTTTTGGCTCTATTTGTCAAAAGTTAGCAATTTGAAGAATTGGAGAGTTCATAGGTTTGATCAGTTTTTGATTTTGGTGTTTTCGGATGCGTATTGTGGTTTTGATGCCTTGGATAGGCTACAATGGTTGATATGAACCTATGTGCAAAGTTTCGTTGTTATATGGAATATCTATGTGTGATTCAGACGCATTCGATGAAGTTCGAATATTTGAAAGTTAAGAGAAAGATTCAATCTTCGATTCTTGATTTTGATATTGTTAATCATGCTTTGACATTTTGTCCAAGTTATAATAGGTTATATGGACATATTGGAATATTTTGATGGGGTCCCAAGATTCTCGGGTGTGATTTCGAGTAGTTTCAAACCATTTTGGTTGAGTTTGGATTGCTTGTGCTCTTTTTTCGCAATTGTGAGCTTTTAGTTGCAAATGCATTTGCGAACTTCTGGTCGCAATTGCGAACATTGGCCATAATTGCGAACATGTGGTCGCAATTGCAAACTATTGGTCGCAAATTTGATATTTATAGCTGAGTTATTAATTAGAATTTCGGGTTTTAGCTTATTCTCTCATATTTTGAACCTTAGACTTGGAGAGAGGAAACTTTTCAATGAGATTTTCATACAAGATAAGAGGGTTATAGGTCATCGAGATTTGGTATTGGTTTTGAAGTTCGGGTGTGGATCTTCGGGTTGACTGTTTAAAATTTTTTGGATTTCTTAAGATCGAAGCTTTATGGATTGGTGCTTCTTATAGAATTGTTTGACTTCCCTGGTTGATGATTTTCTTGTATTTGCATGATTGGAGGGCTAGAGCGAGGTTTTTTACGCGATTTGAGGTTGAAGACTAGCTAGATGAGGTAAGTGTCTTGCCTAATCATGTTGTGTTGGAATGACCCTTAGCATATGTCCTTATTTGTTTTAATTGAAATGTGTGAGAAGTAGCATACATGCGAGGTGACGAGCGTATGTACGGGTAGTCTTTAGGTTGTATCATGCCTTGTTTTGGATTTTGTACTTCTTGTTATCATGATTTATATGTTTGTATGACTACATGAACCTCTTCAATCATGATAGAGATCACATGTAGGTTTTTATTCCCTATTTGAACATAAAACTCATTATTGTATGTCACAACCCAATTATCACTGTAGGCCTTGATAGGGCTCAATGGTTCCATTAGACAAGCCAACAATCAATCAATACGCTCAACGATAATCTATAACACATTTTAGAACAGGTGATGAAATAAATAAGTGAAATTGTTCCCTTTTTAGTAAACTATTGACATTATCTTCAAGGTTAAAATATGATCAAATATAAGAACAAAATATCTTAACAGAAATGCAACCAAGAACAATAGTCTAAGTCCCCGGTACCTAGTGTCACAAGTTCATGAACGTCTACTGGATTATACAACACTAGTACAACAACTATCTAGAATAGAAACTAGACAAAATATCCTAAATGAATAGGAAGGGGACTCTGTATGTTGCAGATCATAACAAGGAATGCATCTCACCACAAAGTCTCCTCAGTAGCTACACCTACGTGCCTGTATGACCACCAAATGTACCTGTCTTAATACCTGCACAATTAGTGCAGAAGTATAGTACGAGTATGTAAATCAACGTGTACCCAATAAGTATCTAGTCTAACATCAAAGAAGTATTGGTGAGAGGTCGACATCGACACTTACTGGTGGTCCAACAATCAAAGTAAAGTAAAAGTAGATATGTATGAAGCATAGCAAGTAGCGAAAAAAATAGATATATGTGTAAAACATGATTCTCAACAGAAAAATAAATACAAAATCCTCATATAGCAAACACTACCTCGAATGGAATATAAATGAAACACATCAACTGCAAATGTCAAATCCGAGTCAGGATACTCATATATGCGTTGACTACCTATTGAAATATTAGGCAACCAAGGCGAACAACCTGATCCCTTAAAAATGTTTCATATAACTGCCAAGGCAAACAGCCTGATCCCATAAATGTATCTCATAATCTTGCTGAGGCGAATGGATCACTCCAATAAAAGTGTATTGCATGATACCCCAGAGGTGGAACGACCCAATCCATAGATGCATCTTGTAATACTACTAAGGGACGAATAGTTAGATCCATAAATGTATCTCATAATCCTGCCGATGCGAATGATCCACTCCCATAATTGTAGTGTTGAGATGATCAATACGATCTCATAAGAATAGTGAAACTTTCGATGGGTCATCAGCCTAACTTATGAATATGTGTGAGTTATTAAATCAAAAAAAAACCGGACAAATAAGTACAACGGGGGAGTAATCCATGAAAAAGAATATAATATCTGGCGCTAATCAAGTAGCGCGATAAGTTTCTAGAATATCAAAGGTCGATACACTATGAAAGCCTAGTCTCAGTCTAAAAAATGAATTAAAACATTTGAATAGGTAAGAATAAATCAAGTAATATAATTAAAGCACAGTGTGGTCAAAGTCTACTCGGACATCAACAATAATATAGCATACGCACGGACACTCGTCACCTCATACGTGTGTGGCTCCTATAACACATAGCATGTAGAAAATAAACCACCTACGGGGATAAATTCCCTCTTACAAGGTTATACGAGAGACTTACCTTGCTCCAAATTCGATAATCGACTTTACACCTTTCTAATACATCAAACCAATGCCAAACGGTCTGAAACTAGCCAAATAACGTGCAAACCAATCAAAACACATAATTTAATGTGATGACCCAAGGGGTCATTTTATAAAATTCGACTCTGTTACACGCTTAATATCCATAAAAATACTAAAATTAAATACCTCAATTTGAGTGCGCAGTCCGGGCGTGAAACCGAAAAGCTTTTATGTGAAAATATGAGAAATAGTGATTTTTAGAAGTTAAATTTGGTAAAAGTTGACTTTGGTCAACATTTTGAATAAACATACCCGGATCTGTGTTCCGATGATCCAGGGAGGTCCGCAGTAAAATATCGGACTCGGACGTGTTCCCGAAAAAAAATTCCGAGGTCCCAAGCCTTAGAAATTAATTTTTGAAAGAAATTATTTTGCTAAAATGTTCATGAATTAAAGAAAAGATATAATGCTAAAAATCATTGCTATCGGGTCTCTATTTTGGTTCCGGAACCCGGTACAGTTTTGTTATGATATTTAAAGGTTAATAGTGAAATTTGGTGAAAAGCAGAGTTCGTTTGACGTGATTCAGACATCCGGTTGAGAAATTATTAACTTTAAGAGTTTTTGTTGAAAATGATGAGTTTTGAGGTTTAATTCATAGATTTACATGTTATTTCATGATTTTATCGCACGAGCGAGTCCGTATGATATTTTTACACATGCGTGCATGATTTGTTTGGAGTCCCAAGGGCTCGGGTGAGTTTCGGATAGGCCGCGGAGTGTTTTACACTTGAAAATAACTGTTGGTTTTTCAATATCTGGTGTCCAGGTTTTTCTCACTATGCGATCGTATAGTGTAGTCTTCAGGGGTCCCAAGTTTTGTACTGCACGAAGGCAATGCCAGGAGTGCGATCGCACTGCTTCACCAAGGCCCTGCTGTGCGAACGCAGGCCATACAGTGCAAATGCACTGAGTTAAATTTTGGCCTGGGGGAGGGAAATCCAATACTCTCTGCGAACGCACTGCACTATTTTTCCTTACCCTGTGCGATCGCATTTAATTACCCGCGATCGCACAGTTGCCCAGTCCAACTAATATAAATACCTGTTAAAAACGGGAAGAACCCTTTCTTCTCCAATTTTTCAAGGTTCCATCCCTAAAAACGAGTTTTCTTCAACAATATTCATCCCCAATTCATAGGTAATCAATTCCAAACCTTGTTCTTTCAATTCCTTACTATTTTGCATCACTTCTAAAGCAAAAACAAAGAATTTTCATGGTAAAAATCTAGGATTTGGGTAGAATTAGGTAGTTTTGTAAATATTAAATTTTTATATCGAATTAAGGTCGGATTTCAAAACTAATAGCATATTTGGGTTCGAGGGTAAATGGGTAAACATAATTTGGTCGAAACCCCGAGTTTAGACCAAGCGGGCTCGGGGTCGGGTTTTTACTTTTTTCGAGAAAACGTAGGAAAAATTATATTTTTCAATAAAGTTAGTTCCTTTAGCATTAGTTAATGATATTAAGTTAATTTTGATTAGATCCGAACAATTTAGAGGTGAATTCAAAAGGAAAAGCAATAATTTAGCATTGAGTGGCCTGCGGAATTGAGGTAAGTGTTTGGTCTAACTTTGGCTTGAGGGAGTAGGACTCCGTACTTGTTTGTTATGTGAAATGCATGGGCGTGGTGTATAGAATGTTCATTATTGTTTCTATGACTATTTGGCCTGGTTGAATTGTTGTTAATGATTGTTGTGACTATTTGGAAAGAGTATTGGTTGTTTGAGTTGGTTTCCTGGTGATATAAACATGGTTGAGAGGTTTGGTATTGTTTGTATTAATTAAAGGTATTTATATTTGATATTCCTGTTGGTTTCATTATTGAGAGGTTATTGATGAAGTTATGTGAAAATGCAGTTTGTTATTTATAATAGTTGAGATAGAAGTATTGTGAAAGGCTTGGCCTGAATTGTGAAATCTTAAATAAATTGATATGATATGTCTGGTGGGAGCGGGTTGCACGCTGCAACAAGGAGTGATAAGGGTGGACAAACTGGATCGGGTTGCACGCCGCAACAAGGAGCGATAAGGGAGGACATTTATATTTTATTGATTTTTAAAGAAAAAGAAAATAAAAGTTTTGAAAAGTTAAAAGGTCTATTTTACTACTTTTTAAATATTTTGCCCTATTTTTATTCAAAGTTAAAGTTTGGAATTTTGAAGAGTTATTTGAGAATAGGTTATAGTTGAGTTGATTTATTTTATTGGAGCACTTATTTATTTATTTTTTTAGACTTCCTTCTGGCTTTATTATTTATTGTTGTTGTCGATTATATTGTTGAAGCCCGACTTAGTCTCGTCACTACATCGCCGAGGTTAGGCTCGACACTTACTCAGTACATGGGGTCGGTTGTACTGATACTACACTCTGTGCTCATTTGCACAGATCCAGGTACTAGTCAGCAGTAGAGGGTTCCAGGACGACCCCCGATTCATTTGGAGACACGAGGTACATCTGCCGGCGTTCGCAGATTCTGAGAGTCTTCTCCTATTTTTACATACACTATTTTATATCATTCAGAACTGTTACACTATTTCTTTCAGACATTTTTTGTAGTATTCTTTAGTAGTTCGTGAATTGTGACACCAGACCCTGGGGTAGTCTTAGAATTAGTTATATAATTAGTTCGTGGTTCGTCTTAATTAGTTGGTTATTATTATTATTTTATATTATTGTGGTTGGAAATTATTCTAACTAAGTTCATTGGGATGTTATTTATTTATGCTTGGGTAATTAATTAAGAAAATTAGTCAATCGAATTCTAACATTGGCTTGCCTAAAAAGTGTGGCGTTAGGCGCCATCACGACCTCTAAGGTTGGGAATTTGGGTGGTGACAAGTTGGTATCAGAGCACTAGGTTGCTTAGGTCTCAAAATTCACGAACAAGCTTAGTAGAGTCTGAAGAATCGGTACGGAGACGTCTGTACTTATCTTTCAGAGGCTATTGAGTTAGGAAACAACTCCATTTTTTTTATTTCTACTCTATCGTGTGATTCTTGTATCCCAAATACTTATTAGATTCTTCTATTCTCTCGCAGATGGCGAGAACACGTGCTTCATCTTCCGCTGACCAGTATTCCGGTCCTCCAACAGCAGCAACTCCTACTAGTGGCAGAGGCTGAGGCCACGCTAGAGGCTGATGCAGGGGCATGACTCAGCTCGTTGCTCAGGCAGCAGGCACCAGCCCCAGCTGTGGAACCTCAGATTGAGATTGATGAGGAGGTTCCGGCTTAGACTGTTCCAGCGGGGCTATCTCAAGTTCCTGAGGGGTTTATTGCCACCCCAGTCCTTCAGGATGCTTTGGTCCGTTTAGTGAGCTTGATGGAGAGTGTGGCCCAGACGGGCACATTCCCTGTTGCAGCAGCCGTATCTCAGGCTGGAGGCGGGGTCCAGACTCCTACCACCCACACTCCAGTGCAGACTACTCCTTAGGTTTAGGCCCTAATAGCCAATCCCGTTGGGGTAATTCAGCCAGTTGCAGCTGTGTCGCCTGTTAATGGGGAAGCTATGTCTACCGATGCTTTGTGGAGATTGGATAGGTCATTAAGTTATTTCTTGTTCACTTCAGTGGTGCTACTTCAGAGGACCCTTGGGAATATCTGGATAGATGTCATGAGGTGTTGCGTAATATGGGTATTCTGGAGACCAATGGGGTCAACTTTTCGACTTTTCAGATGAATGGTTCCGCTAAGCAATGGTGGAGGGATTATTTGTTGACTAAGCCAGCTGGATCACCTACTCTAACTTGGGATCAGTTCTCTCATCTCTTTTTGGAGAAGTTCTTACTTGTCACTACTCGAGAGGATAAGCGTCGTCAGTTTGAGTGACTCCAGTAGGGTAACATGACTGTGACTTAGTATGAGACTCGTTTTGTGGATCTGGCTAGACATGCTATTCTTATATTGCCCGCATAGAGTGAGAGGGTCAGACGGTTTATTGATGGCCTTGCTCAGCCCATTAGGTTGCAGATGTCCAAGGAAACAGGGTCTGAGATATCTCTTCAGGATGCAGCTAATATAGCTAGGAGGGTTGAGTCAGTTTTTGGGATGCGAGGTCCGGGGTCAGACAAAAGACCTTTCTATTCCGGTAGATTCAGCGGTGCCTCGTCTGGGGGCGGAGATACTCAGGGTAGAGGCCAATCTTCCATACCATTTAATTCAGCACTTCATACGTCCCATGGTGCTTTAGGAGGTCGTGGCTCTTACGTGCGTTATCCTAATCAATCATCCCCGATCAGAGCACCTCCTCTTCTGAGTTATTATCGTGTTCAGCCAGTTCATCAGGGTCAGCCTCAGTATCAGGATGGTTGTTATAAGTATGGTGAGTATGGGCACATTCAGAGATCTTGTCCGAAATTCTTGGGTAATCAGCATCAGTACCAGAATTCTCATGCCATAGTTCCGGCACCAGCTACAGCACCACCTGCCCAGCCAGCCAGGGGTAGGAGTCAGGTAGTCATAGGTAGAGGTTACAATGTTAGAGGTGGAGGTCAGCATGCTAGAGGTGGAGGCCAGCCGCTAAAGGTGGTGGCCAACCCGTTAGAGGTGGAGGACCACATGTCAGTGGTCCTCCTAGTGACGCAGTTCAGGGTGGTGGGGCCTAACCCCGACTATATGCATTTCCAGCCAGGCCTAAGGTAGAGTCCTCTGATGTTGTTATTACAGGTATTATCTCAGTTTGTGATAGAGTTGCTTCAGTTTTGTTTGATCCGGGGTTTACTTACTCGTATGTTTCATCCTATTTTGCCTCGTATTTGAATGTGCCCCGTAATTCCTTGAGTGTTCAGGTTTCTGTGTCTACACTGGTGGGGTATGCTATTGTGGTAGATCGAGTATACCGCTCGTGTGTGGAAGTCATAGAAAGTCTTGAAACTAGTGTGGATCTTTTAAATCTAGACATGGTTGATTTTGACGTTATATTGGGCATGGATTGGTTGTCGCCCTATTATGCCATCTTAGACTGTCACACCAAGACAGTTACCTTAGCATTACCGGGGTTGCCTCAATAAGAATGGAAAGGGACCCCTGGTCATTCTCCCAGCCAGGTAATTCCATATGCCAAGGCTCGCTGCATGGTGGAGAAAGGGTGTTTGGCTTATTTGGCCCATATTCGTGATTCTGATGCCGAGGTTTCTTCTATAGAGTCAGTTCCTATCGTGCGTGAGTTTCCTGAGGTGTTCCCTGCAGACTTGCCGGGTATGCCACCCGACAAGGATATTGATTTTTGTATTGATGTGGCTCCGGGCACTCAGCCTATTTCCATTCCTCCATATTGGATGGCCCCACCAAAATTGAAAGAACTAAAAGAACAGTTGCAAGACTTTCTAGATAAGGGTTTCATAAGACCAGTGTCTCGCCTTGGGGTGCACCGGTTTTTTTTGTAAAGAAAAAGGATGGGTCAATGAGAATGTGCATAGACTACAGGCAGCTGAATAAAGTTACTATCAAGAATAAATATATGTTCCCAAGGATTGATGACCTGTTTGAGCATCTTCAGGGTGCTAGAGTGTTTTCGAGAATTGATTTGAGGTCAGGCTACCATCAGCTGAAGATTAGGGCGCCCGATATCCCTATGACAACCTTCCGCACGAGGTATAGGCACTATGAATTTTTGGTTATGTCTTTTGGGCTGACTAATGCTCCAGCGGCCTTTATGGACTTAATGAATCGGGTTTTCAAGCCCCAACTGGACTTTTTTGTGATCGTGTTCATTAATGACATTCTTATATACTCCCGCAGTCGGGAAGAGCATGAACAGCATCTCCATATAGCACTCCAGACTTTGAGAGATAATCAGTTGTATGCCAAGTTTTCTAAATGTGAGTTCTGGTTAGGTTCAGTAGCGTTTTTGGGTCATATCATATCAGCTGAGGGTATTCAGGTTGATCCTAAGAAGATAAAGGCACTCAAGAACTGGCCTAGACCCACCACAGCCACGGAGATTAGGAGTTTCTTAGGTTTGGCCGGTTACTACCATCATTTTGTGGAGGGGTTTCATCCATAGCAACCCTAATGACTAGATTGACTCAGAAAGGTGCCCCATTTAAATGGTCAGACGAGTGTGAGGTGAGCTTTCAGAAGCTCAAGACAGCCTTGACTTCAGCACCAGTGTTGGTGTTACCATCAGATTCGGGTTATTTCATAGTGTATTGTGATGCTTCTAGAGTTGGCCTTGGAGCAGTGTTGATGTAGGACGGCAGGGTGATGCGTATGCGTCTCGTCAGTTGAAAGTCCATGAGAAGAATTACCCTGTTCATGACTTAGAGTTGGTGGCTATTGTTCATGCTTTAAAAATTTGGAGGCAATACCTTTACGGCGTGCCGTGTGAGATTTTTACTGACCATCGCAGCCTCCAGTACTTATTCAAGCAGAAAGATCTAAATTTGAGGCAGCAGAGGTGGTTAGAGTTACTAAAAGATTATGATGTCACTATATTGTATCACCCGGGGAAGGCCAATGTGGTGGCCGATGCTTTGAGTAGAAAGGCGGTGAGTATGGGCAGTCTTTCATATATCCCAATTGGCAAGAGATTGTTGCCTTCAGACATTCAGACTTTGGCTAATCATTTCGTGAGATTGGATATTTCTTCTGCCACTGTCCTATCTTATACTGTCGCTCGGTCTTCTCTAATTGATCGTATCCGAGAGCGGCAGGATGATGACCCACATTTGGCGGTCCTTAGGGACACGGTTCGACACGGGGATGTCAAGCAGGTTACAGTTGGAGATGATGGAGCTTTGATGATGCAGGGGTAGGTTGTGTGTTCCTAATGTTGATGGCCTGCGTGAATTGATCCTTGAGGAGGCTCACAACTCCAAGTATTCTATTCACCCAGGTGCAACAAAAATGTACCAAGATTTGAAACATCATTATTGGTGGAGGAGGATGAAAAAGAACATTGTGACTTATGTGACTCGTTGCTTAAATTGTCAGCAGGTAAAGTATGAGCATCAAAGACCTGGTGATTTGCTTCAGTAGATAGAGATTCCTGAGTGAAAGTGGGAGAGTATCATTATGGACTTTGTTGTTGGGCTTCCACGGACTCAGAGGAAATTTGATGCGCTTTGGGTTATTGTGGATAGGCTGACTACGTCAGCACACTTTATTCCTGTGGACAACACTTATACTTCAGAGCGGTTGGCTGGGTTGTATATTCGGGATATTGTTCGCCTTCATGTGGTACCCGTGTCTATCATTTCTGATCGAGGTATGTAGTTTACTTCGCACTTTTGGAGGGCAGTTCAGTGTGAGTTGGGTACCCGAGTGGATTTTAGTACAAAATTTCACCCTCAGACTGACGGACAGTCCGAGCGTACCATTCATATATTGGAGGGTATGCTCCTCTCTTGTGTTATTGATTTTGGAGGTTCATGGGATCAGTTCTTGCCGTTAGCGGAGTTTGCTTATAATAAAAGTTATCAGTCGAGCATTCAGATGGCTCCTTATGAGGTGTTATATGGTAGATGGTGCAGATCGCCAGTTGGATGGTTTGAGCCGGGAGAGGCTCGATTGTTGAGTACAGACTTAGTTCAGGAGGCCTTAGATAAGGTCAAGATTATTCAGGAGAGACTCTGTGCGACTCAGTCTAGGCAGAAGAGTTATGCCGATCATAAGGTTCGTGATGTGGCATTCATGGTTGGAGAGAGAGTATTGCTTTGTGTGTCTCCCATGAAGGGTGTTATGATATTTTGGAAGAAGGGTAAGTTGAGCCTTAGGTATATCGGACCATTTCAGATCCTTGATAGAGTAGGGGAGATAGCTTATAGACTTGCATTGCCTCCAGGGTTATCCTCAGTTCATCCGATATTCCATGTGTCTATGCTCCGGAAATATCATGGCGACCTTTCCCACGTGTTAGATTTCAGCTCTGTCCAGTTGGACAAAGACTTGACTTATGAGGAGGAGCCGGTAGCTATTTTAGACCGGCAGGTTCGCCAATTGAGATCTAAAAGTTTTCCGTTAGTTCGAGTGCAGTGGAGAGGCCAGCCCATTGAGGCAGCTACTTGGGAGTCTGAGTCAGACATGCAGAGTAGATACCCACACTTGTTCGTCACTTCAGGTAATTTTCTATGTCCGTTCGAGGACGAACGTGTGTTTTAGAGGTGGATATTGTGATGACCCAAGGGGTCATTTTATAAAATTAGATTTTGTTCCATGCTTAATAGACATAAAAGACTAAAATTAAATACCTCGATTTACGTGCGCAGTCCGGGCACAAAACCGGAAAGCTTTTATGTGAAAATATAAGAAATAGTGATTTTTAGAATTCAAATTTGATAAAAATTGACTTTGGTCAACCTATTGAGTAAACGGACCCGGATCATTGTTCCGACTATCCCGGGAGGTCCCCAGTAAAACATGGGACTCGGGCGTATGCCCGGAAAAGAATTCCAAGGTCCCAAGCCTCAGAAATCAATTTTTGAAAGAATTTGTTTTGCTGAAATGTTCATGAATTAAAGAAAAGATATAATGCTAAAAATCATTGGTATCGGGTCCGTATTTTAGTTCCGGAGTCCGGTACAGTTTTATTATGATATTTAAAGGTTAATGGTGAAAATGGAGTTCGTTTGACGTGATTCGGACATCCGGTTGATAAATTATGAACTTTAAGAGTTTTTGTTGAAAATGATGAGTTTTGAGGTTTAATTCATAGATTTACATGTTATTTCATGATTTTATCGCACGAGCGAGTCCGTATGATATTTTTAGACTTGCGTGCATGATTTTCTTGGAGCCTCGAGGGCTCGGGTGAGTTTTGGATAGGCCGCGAGGTGTTTTACACTTGAAAATAACTACTGGTTTTTCAGTATCTGGTGTCCAGGTTTTTGTACTATGCGATCGCATAGGTATAACCGCGATCACATAGTGTAGTCTTCAGGGGTCCCAAGTTTTGTACTGCGCGAACGCAATGCCAGGAGTGCGATCGCGCTGCTTCACCAAGGCCCTACTGTGCGAACGCAGGCCATACAGTGAAAACCCACTGAGTTAAATTTTGGCCTGGGGGAGGGAAATTCAATACCCTGTGCGACCGCACCCCTCCCCATGCGAACACACTGCACTTTTTTTCCTTACCCTATGCGATCGCATTTAATTACCCACGATCGCACAGTTGCCAAGCCCAACTAATATAAATACTTGTTAAAAACGAGCAGAATCCTTTCTTCTCCAATTTTTCGAGGTTCCAGCCCTAAAAACGAGTTTTCTTCAATAATCTTCATCCCCAATTCATAGGTAATCAATTCCAAACCTTGTTCTTTCAATTCTTTACTATTTTGCATCACTTCTAGAGCAAAAACAAAGAATTTTCATGGTAAAAATCTAGGACTTGAGTAGAATTAGGGAGTTTTGTTAAAATTGAATTTTTATATCGAATTAAGGTCGGGTTTCAAAACTAATAGCATATTTGGGTTCATGGGTGAATGGGTAAACGTAATTTGGTTCGAACCCCGAGTTTAGACCAAGCGGGCCCGAGGTCGGGTTTTCACTTTTTTCGAGAAAACTTAGGAAAAATTATATTTTTCAATAAAGTTAGTTCCTTTAGCTAGTTAATGATATTAAGTTAATTTTGATTAGATCCGAGCAATTTAGAGGTGAATTCAAAAGGAAAGGAAATAATTGAGCAGTGAGTGGCCTGCGGAATTGAGGTAAGTGTTTGGTCAAACTTTGGCTTGAGGATATAGGACTCCCCACTTGTTTGTTATGTGGAATGCATGGGCGTGGTGTATAGGTGTGGTGACGAGTATCTATGCACCACCCAAATTGTTTGTTAAACATGATCCTCTTTCCCGTTTCCCACTTATTTCGTCATTGTCTTAACTGTTAAATGTTCATTATTATTTCTATGACTATTTGGCTTGGTTGAATTGTTTTTAGTTATTGTTGTAAATATTTGGAAAGAGTATTGGTTGTTTGAGTTGGTTTCCTGGTGATATAAACATGGTTGAGAGGTTTGGTATTGTTTGTATGAATTAAAAGTATTTATATTTGATATTCCTGTTGGTTTCATAATTTAGAGGTTATTGATGAAGTTATGAGAAAAATGTAGTTTATTATTTATAATTATTGAGATAAAAGTATTGTGAAAGGCTTGGCCTGAATTGTGAAATCTTAAATAAATTGATATGATATGTCTGGTGGGAGCGGGTTGCACGCCGCAACAAGGAGTGATAAGGGTGGACAGGTGGGATCGGGTTGCACACCGCAACAGGAGTAATAAGGGTGATATTTTAGGGAGGACAGTTGGGAGCGGGTTGCACGCCGCAACAAGGAGCGATAAGGGAGAACATTTATATTTTACTGATTTTTAACGAAAAAGAAAATAAAAGTTTTGAAAAGTTCAAAAGGTCTATTTTACTACTCTTTAAATATTTTTTCCTTATTTTTATTCAAAGTTAAAGTTTGAAATTTTGAAGAGTTATTTGAGAATTGGTTATAGCTGAGTTAATTTATGTTGTTGCAGCACTTATTTATTTATTTTTTAGACTTCCATCTGGCTTTATTATTTATTGTTGTTGTCGATTATATTGTTGAAGCCCGACTTAGCCTCGTCATTACTTCGCCGAGGTTAGGCTCGGCACTTACTCAGTACATGGGGTCGGTTGTACTGATACTACACTATGTGCTCTTTGGCACAGATCCAGGTACTAGTCAGCAGTAGAGGATTCCAGGACGACCCCCGATTCATTTGAAGACACGAGGTACATCTGCCGGCGTTCGCAGATTCCGAGAGTCTTCTCCTATTTTTACATACACTGTTTTATATCATTCAGAACAATTACACTATTTATTTCAGCCATTATTTGTAGTATTCTTTCGTAGTTCGTGGATTGTGACACCAGACCCTGGGGTAGTCTTAGAATTATTTATATAATTAGTTCATGGTTCGTCTTAATTAGTTGGTTATTATTATTGTTTTATTTTATTTTTGTTGGAAATTATTCTAACTAAGTTCATTGGGAAGTTATTTATTTATGCTTGAGTAATTAATTAAGAAAATTAGTCAATCGAATTCTAACATTGGCTTGCCTAGAAAGTGTGTTGTTAGGCTCCATCAGGACCTCTAAGGTTGGGAATTTGGATCGTGTCATTTAACAAGTAGAACTAATTCTCAACCCACACAAAAAGTCAATAAAAGTCAACCCTGGGCCCACGCGCCCTTGATGGTGGGCTAAGAACCTATATTTTGCTGTATTTTACACTCTAATTACTACACTTTGAATGTGCTTGAGCTTAATTGTTAGTACTTTATACTTATTGCATGCTTTATATTGTGTAGGATGTGATTCCGAGTGAAGAAGCAAGTTTATAGCTAAAATGGATAATTTGGAGCTTTGAAGTCTGAGTAGAAGCCCAAGAAATTAAGTCGGGATCAATGATCACGCTCAACTATGTCTTGTAGAAGACTAAACGGGCATTGCAAATATAATCCTGGGGTATTATGCCCAGAGTCGATCCCCCAGGGNTCTATCAATCATGAACACTCTATCTACCATAAATCTCTCTCAAGTAATTATGATAATTTACTAGACGCACTCTCTCAAGTTACGCTAGCTAGATTGCATTACAGTTCACTTAGATTGCACTCGAAGTATCGTTATCTCTAATCCAACCTCTAAACCCTCGGTTATGGCTTTCGTATATAATCTGGGAGTGGTGTTGTTCAAACAATTACCTACATATGCACTCTCTCTCAAGTAGATACATAA
>ML335584.1:0-89912 GCA_005239505.1 Nicotiana paniculata | reverse complement strand
AATGTTATTAAATATATGTTTTAATAATAAAATATTAATATTAAAATAAATATTAATATTAAAATAAATATTAATATTAATATTAAAATAAATATTAATATTAAATCCAATTCAGTTATCCAATTTTCAGTTTTCTGTTTTTGTAACAGAAAATTAACTACCCTCTTCAATTTTCCCTCTTTATTGTTGAGTAAGTAGCCATTGATGTTATGGCATTTATGCTATGGTCGTTTTGCAAAAGCAGCCATTCTGAAGAGTTGCACCTCTTCAGATTTCAGCTCAACTTTGGCTATAAATACAAGTTCATTCTCTCATATTTTCAATACGAATTTCTAATTTCTCCTCCTTTCTTCTACATATTTTTAACTTCAAAGAAAGCAACAATAAGTGTGATTTGCTACCGAACTTTGTGTTCGCTGAAACACTGGGGGTTGAAGTACCACTACACCAGTGTGTAATTCGTTCTATCTTGGGNTACCGAACTTTGAGTTCGCTGAAACACTGGGGTTTGAAGTACCACTACACCAGTGTGAAATTCGTTCTATCCTGGGAGGAAATAATCCATAACCTTGGGTACTAGGAGGGGATTAAATTCCTTAAGGAAACACTGTGAATTTAATGGGCTTGAGGTTTTTATTTCGATTACATTTCTGTTTGAATATTATTTTATTATTTCCAGAATTATTTTACAAATACAGTTTATTAACAAGCTTAAGGAATTTAATAATTTTTTGTATTTGTGTTATACTCACTATTTCTGGAGAGTAAAACCTTTGTGGTTTTCTACTCTATTGGAGATTAAAATCTACGTGATTTTAACGTTTGTGTCATTCTTTTACAGAAATGACGAATGACAACGGAAATCAAGCTGTTTCGCTGGTAACTGCCAATGCCTCAACGAGCCGAACAACACCGGCAGCATTGGCACCGGCGAAGAAACCCGAAAAATTTGCGGTGATTGATTTCAAGCGCTGATAGCAAAAGATGTTCTTCTACTTCACTATTCTAAGTCTCCAGAAGTTCATCAAGGAAGATGTTCCTGTGCAGTCCGATGAAACTCCAGAGAATGAAATCTTTCTCGTGATTGAGGCATAGAAGCACTCTGATTTTCTGTGCAAGAATTATATTCTTAGCGGACTGGAGGACGCTTGTATAACATCTACAGTGGCGTGGAGACATACAAAGAAATGTAGATTGCGCTTGAAAAGAAATACAAAACTGAAGATGCCTGGTTGAAGAAGTTCGTTGCCGCAAAATTTTTGGACTACAAAATGGTAGATAACAAAGTCTTTTATTACCCAAGTCCAGGAATTGCAAGTGATTATTCACGATCTCCTTGCTGAATGTATAAGTAGAATTAATACTAATGTTGGTAGTATTAGTTTTATTATGTTTACTAACAGAATTTTCATTGAAGGTATTGTCATCAATGAAGCAGTCCAAGCAGCAGCGATGATTGAGAAGTTGCCTCTATTGTGGAAGGACTTCAAAAATTATTTGAAACACAAATGCAAGGAGATGTCCCTTGAAGATCTCATTGTTCGGTTGAGAATCGAAGAGGAAAATAAAGCTGCTGACAAGAGAGTACGTGGAAACTCAACAATAATGGGAGCAAATATTGTTGAAGATAACAAAAAGAGGAAGAAGGCTTCTGGACCGAAAAACAACCCAAGCAAGAAGCGGTTCAGTGGACATTGCTACAACTGTGGAAAAGCCGGACACAAATCTACGGAGTGTCGTGCTCCGAAGAAAGACAAGAAGAAGGGTCAAGCAAACATGGTTGAAAAGCATAATGATATTGATGACTTGTGTGCCATGCTTTCCGAATGAAACTTGGTGGGCAATCCTAAAGAGTGGTGGATTGATTCTGGAGCCACTCATCATGTTTGTGCTGTTAGAGAAGCTTTTGCTACTTATGCTCCTATTGGAAGTGAAGAGACTCTTTCTATGGGAAATGCTGCAAAGGCCAAGATTGAAGGATGTGGGAAGATATTTCTCAAAATGACTTCCGGCAAAGTGGTGACTTTGAACAACGTCCTTCATGTTCCCGAGATTAGGAAGAATTTAGTCTCTGCTGGACTTTTTGTTAAGAATGGTTTTAAATGTGTATTTGTATCTGATAAGGTTGTAATAAATGAGAACGAGATGTTTGTAGGAAAAGGTTACTTCACCGAGGGCCTTTTCAAGCTGAATGTAATGGTTGTTGAAAATAATAATAAAATTTCAGCTTCGTCTTACTTACTTGAGCCAAATGAATTATGGCATATACGTTTAGGTCATATCAATTATAAAACCTTACAGAAAATGATTAACTTGGACGTATTGCCTATGTTTGAATTCAACAAATCAAAATGTCAAATATGTGTGGAATCTAAGTATGTTAAACACCATTATAAGCCAGTTGAAAGCAATTCAAATCCTTTAGACTTAATTCACACAGATATTTGTGACATGGAGTCAATACCATCTCGCGGTGGAAAGAAGTATTTCATAACTTTTATTGACGATAGTACTCAATATTGCTATATTTACTTACTTAATAGTAAAGATGAAGCAATAGACGCATTCAAGCAATACAAAAATGAAGTTGAAACACAACTTTACAAGAAAATAAAAATGATAAGAAGTGATAGGCGTGGTGAACATGAATCTCCTTTTGAAGAAACATGTTTAGAATATGAAATTATTCAACAAACAACGATCACTTACACGCCCCAATCCAATGGGATTGCGGAAAGAAAGAATCATTCATTAAAGGAGATGATGAACGCATTTTTGACAAGTTCTGGTTTGCCACAGAACATGTGGGGGAAAGCCGTTCTTACGGTTAACCGAATACTAAATCGAGTACCCCGTAGAAAAACACAATCCATTCCTTATGAAAAATGGAAAGGAAGGAAGCCCAACTTGAATTATTTTAAAGTGTGGGGGTGTTTGGCAAAAGTGCAAGTTCCTAAACCCAAAGGGGTAAAAATAGGACCGAAAATTATTGATTGTGTTTTCATAGGATATGCTACCAATAATAAATCATATCAAATTTTGGTTCATAAATCAGAAAATCCCGACATTCTTAATAATACGGTTATAGAATCAGATAATGCTGAGTTCTTTGAAAATATATATCCGTATAAAAAGGAATGTGAGTCGATTGGTGAAGGATCTAANAAGAAACAAAAGAAAGTACATTTAATCAGGAGGATCCAAGACGTAGTAAACGTCAAAGAACATCTACTTCATTCTGACCAAATTTTGTGACTTTCTTATTGGAGAATGAGCCTCAAACATTTAAAGAAGCTATATCTTCTTCGGAATTATTGTTTTAGAAAGAGGTAGTCAATAGTAAAATAAAATCTATATTGAAAAACCATACATGAGAATTGGTTGATCTTCCTCCTGAAAATAAACGGTTCTAAATGGATCTTTAAGAGGAAAATGAAAGATGATGGCACTATTGACAAATATAAGGCAAGACTTGTGGTAAAAGGGTATAGACAACAAGAAGGTCTTGACTATTTCGATACATACTCTCCAGTTACAAGAATTACGTCCATACGAATGTTAGTAGCATTAGCTGCAGTTTATGGTCTTGAAATTCATCAAATAGATGTCAAGACAGTCTTCTTAAATGTAGAGTTAGAGGAAGAAATCTACATGGAACAACCTGAAGAGTTTGTGGTTCCAGGTAAAGAAAAGAAGGTATGTAGACTTGTTAAGTCCCTTTACGGACTAAAACAAGCACCCAAACAATGGCATGCGAAATTTGACCAAACAATGTTGTCAAATGGTTTTAAAATAAATGAGTGTGATAAATGTGTGTACATTAAAAATGCTCCAAATCACATAGTCATTGTTTGCTTATATGTGGATGATATGCTGATAATGAGTAATGACATTGCCAACATAAATGCGACTAAGCATATGCTAACTGGCAAGTTTGATATGGAAGACTTGGGAGTTGCTGATTTAATTTTGGGAATTAAGATCTATAAGACTTCTCAAGGTCTGGCATTGTCACAATCTCATTATATTAAGACAGTACTTGAAAAATTCAAGCACTTGGGCTTTAAAGTTGCAAAGACTCCAATTGACGTGAGTCTTGCATTAGCAAAGAACAAAGGCATAAGCATATCACAATTGGATTATGCTCGTGTGTTGGGATGCTTAATGTACATCATGAATTGTACACGACCAGATATAGCTTGTGCTATAATTAAATTGAGTCGATATACAAGCAATCCAAGTCAATCTTATTGGATGGCAATGCAACGAGTTTTGGGGTATTTAGTACATACCTAGGACTTTGCTTTGCACTACAGTAAATATCTTGTGGTCATTGAGGGATATTGTGATGCAAATTGGATCAACTGATTCCAAGTGCACTAGTGGATATGTATTCACTTGGTGGAGGAGCGGTATCTTGGAAGTCGTCCAAACAAACTTGTATTGCCCACTCTACAATGGAGGCTGAGTTATAGCCTTAGATAAAGCCAGTGAAGAAGCTGAATGACTCCGGAATTTCTTGGAAGACATTCCATTTTGGCCCAAACCGTTGGAATCAATATGCATACATTGCGATGGTCAAGTGGCAATGGAAGGGCTGGGAGTGTATGTATAACGGTAAATCTCGTCATATACGACGAAGACATAAAATCGTTAGGCAATTACTCTCTAGAGGAATTATCACGATTGACTATGTAAAGTCAAGTGATAATGTGTCGGATCCACTTATAAAAGGCCTAACTAGAGAGGTAGTTGAGAAATCATCAAGAGGAATGAGACTATGGCTGAGAACAAGTCATAGTGGGGGTAACTCTCCCTAGAAGACTGGAGATCCCAAGATCTAGGTTCAAGGAGATCAAACAAAGTCATTAATGACGGTTCAACATTGTCAACTAAATTATTTGTTCCATTCTCGTGATGAGACAATGTTCAGTATCAAGGATAAAGCATTAAGGCTTTTTAATGATTTCTAAATTTGATACGGGGTATATCAAATAGTGTATCTACGGGATGACACGTTTAGGAATCACCTATGTAAGTGTGAAGTGTTAGTCGCTTCAAGGAGAATTTTGCAAGGCCAGTTCTCTATGCACTTATGAATCCAGGCGCCCGGACCGGCCCGGTACAATAGGGGCCGGGTGGGTTGGGTTTAAGGGGTAACAGGGGGTTGGGTCGTTTACATTTTTTCTACCGGTTACCCGGACCGGTCAAAGCAGATCAACAATTTTTCCTGTAGAACTGGTTAACCAGCCGGACTGGTTTAACGACTATCTTTTCAATAATTTTAAAAAAAGAGTTGTTTAGGACCATTGGCAACGGTCAGCTGGTTTTTGGCCGTTGCCCAACGGCTGGAATTGAATAAATAGCCCTTTTTGGGTAATTTTTAAAAAAAAAATAACACTTGTTGTAATTACTAATTTAGCCCTTTGAAAAACTATAAAAACACCTCCTCCCCTCCTCTTCATTTCTTCACTCATCTCTCAATTCTCAAACTCATATTCTCTCATTCAAGTTAAATCATGCTCCGCGATTCTAGAGTGCGCTCAAATGTTTGGAAATAATTTGAGGTGGTAGAAGAAAATGAAGAAGTTTACAAAGTAAAGTGCAAGAATTGTGGTCTAATCTTAAATCTTCGTCCAAAGTGCACGGGCACATGCTGTTTAAGGAGGCATATGAAGATTTGTCTTGAGCGTTTTTAAGAAATTCGTTTGGTTTGAGACAATTTATGTTATTTTAATATTATTAGACGTATTATGCTTAATGATTTAGTTTTTTAGATTAATTTAAAGGATTATTAATTTATTATGTAATGATAAGTGCAAGTTTGAACTTTAATTTGAAGTATTAAATGTAAACTTTAATTTGAAAGTTTGAACTTGCAAATTATATTATTATAAGTGTAATTTTTTTCCATCTTCATTATATTTTTTATTTCTATTATCTTAAAATTTAAATTCTTAATGATATATTCAAATATAAAAATTTTAAAGTCTTTGCATCCTTTATTCAAACACTATTTTTATAAGTTTTTTTTTTGTTTATAGTTTTACGATAGTTATAACAAATACAAAAAAATAATTTAACGCTAACCCAGCCCGGCCCAGCCCGACCCCTTTGACTCGTAACCCTTACGGTTCAATTTTTACTCAGATGGACCCGGACCCGTTAAACCCAGTAAGCCCCAACCCGTAACCGACCCGGTTCTGAACCTGGGCGGTTCAATTTTTTCCCTACCCAGCCTGGCCCGGCCCACCCGTTTAACACCCTTAGTTCAAAGATATCAAATCTACCGATTGATCGAGTATATCCGACATAAGTTCACTACGGAAAGTTCAAAGGGAAACCTACTTATCGAGATGCAACTAATCCTTGCTTGCGAATCACACAATTTTTCATGCATACTTCCGTGATATAGCCATTCCCCATTCATGTGTGGGATTGTTGGAATTTTAAGCTATTAATGCTTAAAATAGGGTGAATGGGAAATGGACGCAAAAATGAAATATTTGAGTAATATTTGAGTTTCCCTCCTTGATTGCCCCGTATGGGAAGAGGAAAAGGTTTTTGATGGGGTATATAAACAATTGCTCTTCTTCTAGCTCATAAAGAGTTGAGAAGAAGGCAAGCATCGCGCCGTCGCTTGCTCGACTCGGCTTCGGCTTCGGATTCGGATTTGGTCAAATGATCGATTGATTAATTTTTGGACCAAATTTATTTGTTAATAGTAAATATTAATAGATATATTATTAAATATTTGTTTTAATAACAAAATATTAATATTAAAATAAATATTAATATTAAATCCAATTCAGTTATCCAATTTTCAGTTTTCTGTTTTTTGTAATAGAAAATTAACTACCCTCTTCAATTTTCCCTCTTTATTGTTGAGTAAATAGCCATTGATGTTATGGAATTTATGCTATGGCCGTTTTGCAAAAAACAGTCATTCTGAAGAGTTGCACCTCTTCAGATTTCAGCCCAACTTTGCCTATAAATACAAGTCCATTCTATCAGATTTTCAATACGAATTTCTGATTTCTCCTCCTTTCTTCTGCATATTTTTAACTTCAAAGAAAGCAACAGTAAGTGTGATTTGCTAGCGAACTTTGTGTTCGCTGAAACACTGGGGTTTGAAGTACCACTACACCAGTGTGTAATTCGTTCTATCCTGGGAGGAAATAATCCATAACCTTGGGTACTAGGAGGGGATTAAATTCCTTAAGGAAACACTGTGAATTCAGTGGGCTCGAATTGATTTTTATTTCCTTTACATTTTTATTTTAATATTATTTTATTATCTTCAGAATTATTTTACAAATACAGTTTACTAACAAGTAACATGTCTCTTTGTCCAGGTGACTATTTCCAAGGATGACATTGTTATTCTTGATTATGTTGGTTGAAAGACATAGATGATGTATGTGAATAGGTTGTTTAGCTGGCATTTATGGTAATATCAACATACCTACATATTATTCGAAATGGCGAAATGTGTGGTTAAACAATGTTGGTCCTCTGTATATTAACATATTAAGTTAGTACTAATTGAGCTTAGAGCACCTGATTATGGCAAAGAGAAGTTGTAGGAAGGATTAGCTATGTCTTTAGCAACTTTTCATATATATATATATATATATATATATATGTAGACAGAATTTGCAATTTTTAATCTGGGATATCCATTCAAGGAGGGTTTTTCTTTCTTTTACTCTTAAGTTTCCTTTATATTTGACTTTTTCTAATTTTAATTTTGGTGTATTTTGCACTTCGATTGAACCCAATTTCCTTGTACCAATAGAGATTTGCTTGTCGAGCTTTATCATGTAAGTGCTTATTGATATTATGCATGGTCCTTAGTTTCAGTTCATTGTTTCAAGTTTCAAATCAACTTTTTCATTTTGTGTTTAGAAGTATATTTTCTTAAATTTCAGTTATCTTTTTCCTTCTATCATCCAAGTATATTTTGACGAAAGATGGAAAGACAGGTAGATTCATTGTGTAATAGTGTAATGACCATGACCTCAAGTAATTACACTTCAGCATTCTGACTTGCCATTCTTTTACAAGATATTGAGTTTCCTTTTTTGGAGAAGATGTATTCAATGAGTCGTCACTTTACACGCAAGAAATATGGAGAAATTAAGTACAAGGCTAGAAGAAAGCTTGCAGATTGTGCTATTATGGTTGAAGGCCTATGGTTTGCGGTCATACCTTCTGAAAATCAAATCTTAATTTAATGTCTGTATTATAATTATTAAAGTGGTCTTGTGATATATGTAGGTGGAACGCCTTGGATATTGCAGATCTCGAAAGGAGTTTTGTGTCATTCTTCAAGGTAAGAAACAAGAAATTGCTATCTCGTGGTGGGCTAGACAATGCAAGAGTTGCTAAGGTTGGAAATTGGAGTTTTATACTCTTGATATAGATCTGGGAGTTAAGCAAACACGTTGTGATTGAGGATGTTTCCCATCCTTATGGTTGAATAATTGGCTGTCACTAGATTAAATTAATTTTGTTCCATTTTGCTTTGTATCTATTCCCATTGTTATTTCAATATGGTCATAATTTCAAAGGTATTGAAAGTCATTTCATTTTCTCTCTAAATTATCAAACTTATATTTATCTTATTCACATAAAATCAAGGGAAACTACCAGCTATGTTCATTTATAAGTAGCTCATTACAAAAATTGATCAATTCTTAAAATATTACTAATATTAGCCAAACATTACTGATTTTAGCCAATTAGCTATTTGTAGCAAAAAAGTCAAATTTTTTTCTTTTTTAAGTGGATGTTATTAGAATAGATTGGGTACATCTTAAGGAGCTTGAATTTTAGTTTTGGGATGATTTGGTAAAGTTTTGAGGTGATTTGAATTGAATATTCGAAGTAAAAACTGAACATAAAAAAAAACGATATATGTATCACACTGTGTATCATTTGTGTATCACATATGTATCATATTTGTATCAATTGTGTATCACATGTATGCTTATGCGTGAGATACATGCGTGATACATGTTTGATACATGTATCGCAGAAGAATTTTTTGAACTCGATTTAATTATGAATTTTGATACAAATCCAGTCCAAATCACCTCCAATCTTCCTCAAATTTTGTATATTGGCTTATCTATATGTTTTCAATGAATTTCAATCATACCCATTGAAAAAGTTCCTTTTTTTCTTAGATTTTTGGAATATTGTATATATATATATTTTGTATTTAATCACCTTATTTGTTACCTCATCCATGAAATTTCCTTTCGGTCTTGCATCTAATGTTGCTAATCACGCTTAAAAATATGGAAAGAGATTTTTGCATGTGATTCATTGAGAGAATGAATCTTATTTATTTGGTTTTTCAATTTTTATATATGCTTGACTAGTTTTGGTAAGTTTATAACTAATGGCTAGATGTTGGTAAGTTGAGATTTATTTGGGACATTCGTGTAAGTTTCCCTAAAATCAAACATGTAGGGGAAATTTGTATCTATACCAGCTTTTTGTGTCACGTTTTAACTTGTGCCCGCTTCGCAAAAAAAATTACAAGTGTACCCGTATTTTCGCATAACTTCAGCATATAGGGCTGAAGTAGCAAAGGCAATCACGCAAAACTTCAGCATTCTAGTAGACGGGCCTGAAGTAGCAAGTGTGCTGAAACAAGTGTGCTGAAATTTTTGTTTTTGTAACTGGCGAACTTCAGCTCTAGACCTGAAGTTTTTGTTTTTGTAACTGGAGAACTTCAGCTCTAGAGCTGAAGTTTTTGTTTTTGTAACTGGCGAGCTTCAGCTCTAGAGCTGATGTTTTTGTTTTGTAACTGGCGAACTTCAGCTCTAGGCTGATGTTTTTGTTTTTGTAAGTGGCGAACTTCAACTCTAGAGCTGAAGTTTTTGTTTTTGTAACTGGCGAGCTTCAGCTCTAGAGCTGATGTTTTTATTTTGTAACTAGCGAAATTCAGCTCTTGCGCTGAAGTTATTTAGTTCATTTGTAAAAACTTCAGCATTATATAAGCTGAAGTTTTTGAAAGAGCTTTCTAACATACTAGATAAATAAATCATAAATTATCATAAATCAGATTGCCAACAGTATCTAAATCATAAATTTTGGAAACAATAAACGTGAAAAGAACAGAATTATCATTGTCTACTAACTTACGTACGTGGAAATATTCATAAATTATTGCTTACTAACTTACGTAATTATTTATAATTTGTTTTTAAATAATCTGATAAACATATTTATGGCAATCATCCCATGAACTGAAGTTTCATAGCAACACCAACAACAGAAGAAGAAGAAGAAGAAGGAGGAGGATGAGGAAGAGGAGGAGGAGGAGGAGGAGGAGAAGAAGAAGGAGGAGGAGGAGAAAGGAGGAGAAAGGGGGCTGAAGTTGTTTAAAAAGTGGGTACAAGTTAAAAATTAAAAAAAAAAATTTAGTATAGGTTAAATGGGGGCGACCAAATAGGGCGCCCCGTGCAATTTTTACATCATGTATACTATAGTTTTGGGCCCGTGTTGAGCACGGGCATCCCCATATAGTTATTTAAAAGAATAAAGAAAATGAGTTTTTTCATTCTTATACACTATTGAAAATTTTATTACCCTAAATGTTCATGTTTAGTTAATTACCGACATAAATAAATTTTGTTTACAAAATATATACAATCCACGCTCCCAATCTATTATTTGTGCCTTCAATCAAGAGATTTGGTTACACCCTTTTCCTTTTTTCTCTCCTCTTTCTCCTCTTCTCTATAGATTGAACTTATATTTAGGGATTTAGATAATCAACATGCATGAGTATGTATATGTGTGTGTTGAATGCTGTAAAAATCTTTCGATTAGATGCATTCTCTTTCTCGCAAAAAGCAAAAACAAAACCTAAAGAAAGAAAAATAAAAGTGAAGAAAACAGATAAATAATTTCGGACTCATGATGATTAGAAGCATGTCTCTAATTTATAATGTAGTGGAACTCTAATTTTTTTTATTTATTTTGGACACCTTTTTTACTTTAATTTCGTACATAGCACCCAAAATAGTCAATGTTCATTAATAAAATCTTTATAACTTTTATTTTTTTTATTGGTTGTCTCTATTTTTTGATAACCAAATTGTGTTGTCTTTATTTTTTAATTTATGCTGCCAGTGCTCCTTTTATTGTCAGCTTTTTAGCATCCACAATTTGATGCTCACCTTGGGGTCCCGACAACTATCTTCTATCATACCAATTGTTATATAAATTTATACAATGACTTTTGTATATTTTGTATCTAATTTATACATAGTAAAAATAAATTTTATACAACTAATTATATATTATACAACTTATTTACAACTTATCTACGTTATTTCTACCCAGTTATATACAACTACATATCATACCACTTAAATATAATTTTTATACAATATGTCTTTTGTATATTTTGTATCTGATTTGTACATAGTAAAAATAAATTTCATACAACTAATTATACATTATACAACTTATTTAAAATTTATCTACAATTTTCATATATTATTTCTACTCAGTTATATACAACTACAATATCATACTACTTAAATATAATTTTTATACAATATTGTTCAACTTTCATACAATAGTTAAATAAAAAAAAATATAAACAACATAATACAATTATTCTACAATTTTACTACAATTTCGTAAGTATAATGTATGTCATGTCTTCTTCTTCTTCTTCTTCTTCTTCTTCTTCTTCTTCTTCTTCTTCTTCTTCTTCTTCTTCTTCTTCTTCTTCTTCGACCTCCTTCTTCTTCTTCTTCGACCTCGAGTTTCAATTTGAAATTCAGCCAAAATCAAGTCCAATCTTCACCAAAACTCCCTCAAAATTGAGATATAAACTCCAAATCATATTTTCAATTGTTTGCAACAACATCCAATCCAAGAAAATAATGATTTTTGAAAACCCAAATTCGAATTCAAAGCTTCAAAGCTTTTTAATGGCTGTCAATGATGGAATTGCTGCTCTCTTTTTCTTTGCTTTACATTACTGAAATTAGGGATTGAGAGATAGATAGAGACGTAGAAAGAATTCCCAATTCTTTGCAACAATACCCAATTCAAACAAGTTATATTTTTTGAAAATCTAAATTCAAATTCAAAACTTCAGATCTTTTTAATGGTTGTCAGTGGTGGAATTGCTTGAGAGATACAAAGACATAGAGAGAGAAAGAGCGTAGGAGAGAGAGAGAGAGACGGAGAGAGAGAGGGAGGGAGAGAAAGAGAGAGAGAGACGGAGAGAGAATACAGATGAAAAATAATTGATTCCTAATATAAATGATACATATAATTGGTAAATTTGTATATTGGAGGTAATTAAATTGAAACTTAAGTAGGGAGGGTAATAAGGTTTTCAATTGTGTATAGGTATGTAAAAATTCCAAAGGAAATATAGCCATACATGTCCTAACTTCAAATGATCATATCTCCAAGTATGTAATCAATTGAGCTATGTGTAACGACCTAAAAAATGACTGTCGTGATAGCACTTATTGTAGAAATAGGCAAGCCTCAGTTCAAAATTTCCCAATACAATAATACACATTTTGAAATAACAACGGAAAGATTTAATATTTAAATAAAAGCCTTTTGAAAACAGAATTATTCAAAACACGATACAACCATCCCAAAAATCGGGGCGTCACTGAGTACATGAGCGTCCAAAAATCGGAACATAGTCCACAATAGTATCCGGAGTAATAAATTGAAAATACAGATAAACTAAGGAAGGGAAATCAAGGCCCTCGAATGCCACGCAGCTACCTCTATAGGCCCCAAACTCTGAAGCCTAAATCAGCAGCTACGGCCGTGACCAGAAATGCCTGGATCTGCATACAAGGTGCAGGGAGTAACGTGAGTACACCAACTCAGTAAGTAACAAGTCCAAACTTTAGACTGAAGATAGTGACAAACTCAACCGGTACACATAAGATGAAAATAACTGTGCAGAAACGTAGGCATGCTCTTAAATCAATTAGGCAATTCAAGACCGGGAAATAAAGCAGATTCGTACAGTGTAATGAATATAACTCCATTGTCACTACATGAAATTCACATAATGTAAGTGATGCACCATGTTGTCAGCCTCAAATGCTCACACTCTCGATATCTCAACCACTCAGTATTGTATATGGCTCATACGGTCCAGGAAAGATCTATCCCGGAATATATCCAACGCTGACCATAGGTCACCCAGTACCAAGAAAAAGGGCCAATCCAGCCCTATGGAGAAGATCCATCTCTATGTAACAAGTACTTTGGACAAGATCCATGCCCAGGGAAGATCCATGCCCAGGGAAGATCCATCCCTAAATAATATCAACCGCACTCACTGGGGGTGTGTTACAGACTCCGGAGCGGCTCCTACATCCCAAACGCTATCATAACATCAATATATTTGTTGCAGCGCGCAGCCTGATCCCATATCCGTCACTCATTAATGGCTCTCGATCTCACTCAGTCATCAATCTCTCCAGTCTCACTCATGGGCTCAAAATATCATGAAAACTAGCCCGAAACAGTAATACGATGATGCAATCGATATCAACTGTTGATACCCAATTTTTCCCTCATATTTTCCAAATATGTATATATACTTTCAAAATAGTGCACATGCACCATCATTCGATCTACAAACGTATACAGGCATTTTTCATAATTTTCTATGATTTTTAAAGGCTTTAAATCAATTTATTTTTGTATTTTATTATATAAATATTCAATAATTATCCTCCAAATTATTTTTTGCGATGATTTAATAGTCTAAACTCATAATTTATACCCATATTAGGTTTTAAGATTTTTATTTATATTTGTTATAATTATATTTGCATTTTTATGCTCAATTGCACATTTTGCAATAATAGCCCATATGTACTTAAATTACTATATTTATGCAAAAATAACTTTTCATAGTTTTTCTAATATCAAACAATTGTTTTTAATAATTTTCATGCACAAATAATATATTTTGTTATTTATCAATTATTTTTGAAAATTATTATTTATTAAAATTGGGTATTTAAAATCTGGCCCTAATTCTATAGCTAATTCGGACCTAAAAGTACCCAAACCAACCCAATCTACCTAAACCCAATACCCTAAACCAATACCCTACACATCCATTAAGAACCCGACCCCCAATCCGCCTAAATCCTGGTCGTTGATCAAAATGATCAACAACCCACAACTAACGACCCCCTTCCCTTATATCCCTCCTCTCTACCCTAACCCTAATTTCTCTAAAACTGCCACCCTCATTTCCCCTCCCTGATGAACTCTAACTCCGCCGCCTCACCCAAATCCCCCCAAATCCCGGTCCTAATGGGATTTCTTCCCTATTCCCTTACCATTCTAGGTTTCTTCCCTTGTTTGGTGCTAGATTCCGGAATAACTTAGGTACTTGCCTAAACATGGCAAGTACAATGCTTTGATTCCTTCCAAATCTGTGTTTACCTCTTGAATCTGGACAATCTCGAGTCCAAGTACGTTATTTGTAATGATTCTCTCATATCTCTCTTGATTCGCACTAAGCCCTAAAGGTTAGGGTTCCAGATCTTCTATGATTTGAACCTAATCTGGTTCAAACTCTATTTTTTAACATTTTCTTCGTCTATATTTTCTATTACTTATGGATCTGTTTATTTTTGCTGATTTGTGGCTTGCCGAATTTAGTGTTTCAAACCCTTTTACTTGAACCAAACCTGGTTCGCTATTAGTTTCCTTTTGAATAATTTTCTATATGTGTTTATTTATGTGATAATATGTGTCTTTCCCTTTATTTTTTGTTGATTTTATATTTTACCCGAAATTAGGGTTTCAGCCCTTTTCACTTGAACTAATCTGGTTCAATTTCATGTTTCTTTTGAATAATCCCTGTCTACATTCATTTTCATGTGTTAATACATGATTCTTTGCCATTATTCTCTGTTGATTTTGGGGTTTACCTAATTTAGGGTTTTCGATCCTTTTTTACTTGACCAAATATGGTTCGATTGAGTATTCTTTTTACAATAATCTCTTGTTTGTCTTATATGATTCTTTACCCTATTTCCTATTGGTTTTGTATATTTTTCACCGAAAATTTAGGGTTTAACCCTACTGATTTAAGCACTGACTTCAGTATTTATGTGAGTAATTCTTTGAAGGCTAGGAGGATTATTCAAACCTGTCACGACCCTAAATTCTACTAAGGTCGTGATGGCACCGGACACCACCGCCAGGCAAGCCAATCATTAATTAGTTGAAATAAATTCCCGTTTTAGCATTTTTTTCAAAATCGTTACCTTTCACTTACAAGTTATAATAGCGAATAAAAAGATATAAAATAAATACGACAGGTAAACCATTCCATTTATTCAATTAAATCCCAAACACATCCCAGAACCCGGTGTCACAGGTGCATGAGCAAATTCTAAGAATTTTACAATTTCTACACAGCTTGTCTGAAATACAATTGGACAAGGAAATTAAAATAAAATAAAATAAAATAATACAATACGAGGGAGACTCTGTCAACTGCGGATTGCCTCCGGATGATGGAGCTCGCCTAAGTCTCCAAACCAACCATGTCACTATGAGAGTACCTGTGCAATAAAAATGCACAGCAAGTGTAGCATGAGATCGAAAACAACGTGTACTCAGTAAGTCGCCCGCCTAACCTCAGAGAGGTAGTGGCGAGAGATCAAATTAGACACTCACTAAGGTCCAACAAATTAATTTAACACAATATGATATCAATAATAGGCATACGAGGATGATAAAACAGTAAGCATTACGGATAACTGTAATTCAAATAAATAGTGAAAGTCAATAAACAGTTACTACTTCCTCATTTTCCCCCAAATATCTTAAATAAACAATTACTTCTTTATTTTCCCCCAAATATCTTGTCACTTCAAAATTTATGAAAAACGTTTAACAATTTAGCATGCGCATACGGGATAAGGACAACTGGCCTGAGCCATCACAATAATCATCTCTGTGCACTGCCGAAGGTCGAACGACCCGAACCATAAGTGCACCTTTGCTATAAAATAATCATATCTATGCACTGCCGAGGGTCGAACGACCCAAACCACAAGTGCATCATTGCCATAAAATAATCATATTTATGCACTGCCGAGGGTCGAACGGCCCGAACCATAAGTGCATCTTTCAATCCGCCGTGGCGTATGGCCCGCTCCCATGAGAGTGGGGAAAATAACACTTTGCTCGCGGAATGTAAATTGTGAAGCGGTCATACACAGTCATGCAGAATCAACAGTCCACCCCGACTACATCAGGAAAACAAATACCCCAGGTAAATGACGAATTCTCTGTTAAAAGTCACAAAAATAGTATTTAAATCTTTTCTCGAAATTCATTTGCCAAGTTTAACAATATTCAATAAGATACCCTTGTCAAAAATAAAATTATCCACGGAGAAGTCAATTCTTTTTCTAAATGATTAAGAAAGGTACACTCTAGCCTTCTTAGGAAATAAATTACAAATTCCATAGCTTTATCAATCTAATATTATTGGCAGGATCACATGTACAACACGTAAGGCATGCAAGTGGGTCCTAGACTACCCGGACATGGCATAATAGTAGCTACGCACGGACTCCCGTCACTTCGTGCGTACTTAGCCCCTGCAATTAATAGCATGTATTTATTTAGTTCACCTAGGGGGACAATTCCCCCTCACAAAGTTAGAAAAGGAGACTTACCTTGCTCCGAAATTCCATAACCTGCTTCCAAGCCCTCCCGACGACTCCAATAGATGCACAACGCCCCAAAACTATCCAAACAACAACACACCAATGAAAATATATTCTACTATTTGCAACAATTCCAAATTATATAATTCTCCAACCCCGCTCAGCGAATTGACCAAAATTTCCTCGGGCCCACGTGCCCGAAATCCGAAATATCTCGAAGATATATTCTTCCCATAGCTTTACTAGTTCAAATATACAATTTACACTAAATTCCATGCTCAAATTCGTGGTTAAAATCCAAATACAAATTTTTAAGTTTTCTTCAAGATTTCCCAATTTTCCTAAAAATTCTCATGTATAATTCCATGTAATAACCTTGTATTTAACTTAGAAATATGAAGGAATTACTTACCTAGAATTGCATGAAGAAAATCCTCTCTTGAAGCCCCTCAAAATCATCCCACACCAAAAGAAAATGGGAGGAATGGCCAAAAAATCTCGATTTTAAAAACATTCTGCCCAGACCAGTTTTCGCACCTGCGATCCAGCTCTCGCACCTGCAATTCCGCAGGTGCGCCCAAACTTCCGCACCTGCGGCTTTCCTCAACTCAAGCCAAACTTCGCACCTGCGCTCGTTGTCCGCATCTATGGCTTCGCAGGTGCGGGAACTCTAACGCACCCGCACTCTCTGCCAAACCAGCAAACTTTCGCACCTGGGGCTTCGTACCTGCGGCCCTAGCCGCGCAGGTGCGGTCACACCAGATGACAGCAACCTCAGCCTTCTTCAAACTCCAAACTTGATCTGTTAACCACCCTAAATCCACCCGAGGCCCCAGGGACCCCGTCCAATTACACCAACCTGTTCCAAAACATAGTGCAGACTTGCTCGAGGCCTCAAATCACATCAAACAACGCCGAAATCACGAATCGCTCTAAAATTCAAACTTTAAGAACTTGAAATTTCAAACTTCCACATTCGATGCCGAAACCCATCAAATCACGTCCGATTGACCTCAAATTTTGTACACAAGTCCCATTCAACATTACGGACCTGTTCCAACTTCCGGAATCGCATACCGACCTTGATATCAAAATTTCCACTTCCAGTCGAATTTCTCAAAAACCTTTAAATTTCTATCTTTAGCCAAATGACTTCAAAATGACCTACGGACATCCGAATTCACTTTCGATCGCGCTCCCAACTCCAGAATCACCATAAAGAGCTATTCCCTGGCTCGGAATCCCAAACGGACATCTATACACTGAAATGTCTTACAGCACAAACTTATGAAATTCTTCTGAAATGCTATCTTCCAAAATATGCGCTGAAACACTCCCGGGTTCTCCAAAGCCCGATCCGGAAATACGCCCAAGTCCAAAATCATCATACGAACCTGTTGGAACCTTCAAATCCTGATTCGGAGGTCGTTTACTCAAAATTCCAATCTTAGTTGATTTTTCAAACTTAAGGCTTCTAAAATGAGAAATTTCTTTCCAAATCAACCCTAAACTTTTCGAAACTCGATTCCAACCACGCCTACAAGTCATAATGCCTGAAATGAAGCTGCTCATGGCCTCAAACTGCTGAACGACGCGCTAGAGCTCAAAACGACCGGTCGGGTCATTACAGAACCCCCACTTAAACAGACGATCGTCCTCGAACGTGCTAAGAACTGCTCTGGAGTTATTTGAAATCACTGCTTAACACCTCGAGCACATGCCCGTGCTACCATAACCCAGCTGAGTACATTAGCTAGATCAAATCTGAAGATTTCTTCTTTTATCCATATAATAGGCTCAAAATCCAGTTCCAACACCTGAAATTTCTCTGCCAGGCCTAGTTCCAATATATACGAACACCGTATCAACTACCACACGATATACCAGAACATGACTGCATACCCTTGCTGAATTAGCACCATGCACCGCATAATTCATCATCTGACCACAACGACACTCCCTGAACCTTAATAGCCAAAATTCCATGAATCTGATGCTCCCAAGGAACCTTATGATATATATACATCCTGCTATAATGCTGGCGATACCACCACAACGGAGGAGACGATTAGAAATTCATGACCAACTGCAGAGTTAACAAATCATTTAATATCTCATCTTGACTAGAATCATCACCTCATTATGAACCAACTATTGGTAATTTTCCTTCCATGTATTTCACATAATCTTATCGCACCGACCCCTGATCCAATAATATTGTCTCACCCAGTATGAACTGCTCAGACAACAAATCACCCCAAACATGACCAACAGTCTCACATGACATCACAACGCGCCAATAGGCCATAACTCGAACATGATACATAAAGAAATGACTCAGGAAAAGACTACTCGAGTGACACAACTTATTATGAACTCTTCTCAGAAAATAGAAGGTAAAACACACAAAAAATAAATATAGGAATCTTACTCATCATCATACTTTTGCGACGTGCAAACCGATCCAAATAACATACCCGTGGCGGCATGCCACCCGATCCCATCATAAAATTCACATAAGGAAAATATACACGGAGCTGAATTGCTCACTATTACACATTACCGAATATCAGTCACAAGCACGCTAAGTGCATAATACCATCCTGGGGAGACTGATAAGGACATATGCTACAAAACTCAAGCACAACTGAGCTACGATATATATATATATATATATATATATATACATATATATATATATACATATATATATATACATATATATATACTCTAGATCTCAAGAGCTATCCTGCTCACACAACATCAAGCACAACTGAGCTACGATACATATATACATATATATATATATATATATATATATATATACATACATATACATATATATATATATATACATACATATACATATATACATATATATACATACATATACATATATACATATATATACATACATATACATATATACATATATATACATACATATACATATATACATATATATACATACATATACATATATACATATATATACATACATATACATATATACATATATATATATATATATACACTCTAGATCTCAAGAGCTATCCTGCTCACACAACATCAAGCACAACTGAGCTACGATACATATATATACATATATATATATATATATATATATATATACATATACATATATACTCTAGATCTCAAGAGCTATCTTGCTCACACAACATCACCACTACGCGGGACCTCAACACATAAGAAATTATCAAGCGATTTCACAACTCACACGGCACAATCATAATATTACATGAATTTGACGAAGCGGAACAACACCTGATATTCCAATACCCTTTCTTGAGGAGCGCTATACTGAAATGAACACATCTGCCTTACATGAAGCCCATAATCTCGTTTAAATCCATTCATACACTTCAAGCTGATTCTGCTCGCAATGAACTAGGTTGATAGCCTTACCTGGGTCCATATTAACCCACTTCCTCTCATAATACGCAAGAACAACCATCATAGCTGGGACAACACCCCACAATCCATAACCAAATGAACTGAACGCCTTCCAGGCATAAATCCTCAAATAAGCAATATTGCACTTCCTTATACTTGGTCTAAATTTTCAACCAATCAGGTGACTACATGTCACACTTATACAATCTCCCCGTGGTCACGCTCCCACGACCTTCCACGAGGTAACAAGTGTGCATATCCATAACACCGACCACACTAAGGCCGCAAAACACATCAAGAACCCATGACCAGGGTACAAAGCCCCTCTCACCGAATATCGATCTCAGGTGACACTGAAGTTAACACCAACTTACTCTTGAACTTTCAAATCACTTTTTCTTGCTCATCCGAGCTCATGACATCCTTATTAACACCGAACCGCAATCTCAATTCTTACTCCCAGTTACATACTGTTTACCGCACCTGACATGCCAATTCTTAAGTAGTGGTTTGAACCACCATAACCCTTCGGGGATCCACCTACACCTGACAGGCCATAGCACTCGAATGCTCCCCAAATCAAATCTGTTACCGCGGCCGTCAAACCTCGCACTCACCGTACAAACCACACACCTAACTCAATCATACTGACAAAACTGATCACTGCCGTACATGTGCCATTTCAACCATGGCTAACCAATCCATTTCCTCTCTAATTATCTTTAATTGCCTCAGAAATAATAGTAATTTCCTTCAACTCAGAGAAAATCAACCCTCACTCATCCCGAGTGACCTTGATTTACGAGACCGTGCTGCTTAAATCCCGCAACTCGTCTCATACCCTCCTGATAATCTTTCTACAACCCGGAGTTTATTTCTCTCACTCCTCCAATACTATCCTGCACGCTGAAACATATATGGAACACCCCAACCATCTTCCTTTTTCTCAGAAATTACTCTGTAAAAGCTCGATTCTCGATCATACAATTGCCTGAAACCCTTAAACGCCGCATTCTTAACTTTTAAATTCACCAGGACCACTATTGAGAGTCACCCACTCTGACTGGCCCCGAATAAAAACAACTCAAAGGCTCTTCTAGTACATGAACATCCTTTTCAATGAAGCACGTGACTGAGTCACTACCTTACAGCTCGCCCATGCCTTAAGCATAAATTCTGAATCTTTCAAAGCTTATCCAAGGTCCAATAGGACTAACTTCTGCACACATTTATCAAATCACATGCACAACTACCATTCTAATCCTTTCCCTTAGGTGTACTAACTTTCCAACACGGCGCCAATCCGCAACCCCATGAGAAGAAAATCCTACAACTCAACTGCAGATGGTGGGACTCCCCCACTTATCCGGAAGCTACTCCTTGCACCACTCTAGACCCTACTGAGATCCTTTCTCCTTTGTTAACATGATCTTGCTCAACCGATCTGTCCAATTCTTCCAAATTCTCTTGTTAGCACTCCCTAAATACTCAAATTCTCTAGCATCATTCACACATTCTGCCTCCTACCGAATAGCCACCAGAATCCCTCACAGAAACTTGCCAACCACACAACCGCTAACCTACTCACAGGAGATAACCCACTGTGGAAATCACCAACTGACACTCTCCAACGACGTTGTACTGCACTATCTCTACGACATCAATACTCCATCGTAAGCCTGTTCTCATTCACCAACCTTACCAGTACGTCCGCTCCCCATGGACATCTACTAACTGCACTACAATACCTTCTAGTTCACCACTATGTTGCCGCTCTCCCACTTTGGTTAAACTTATTCCTTTAGGCACTACCTGGCCTCCTTTCCTTACGCCTGGTCTCCTAGAAATGGAACCACCGCCTAGCACTTTTCACATATATTCCTTTGTCGTATGCCGTCCAATTCAATATCATTCTTTGCAACTCTTACACCAGCAGTTCACTATGACTATAAACTCTCCGAAGATCACTTTCTCGAGCTACATTCATTATCAACACCTATCCAATACTAAACCACCACACCTCACGGTCTCTGACAGCCGCTTATTCAATACTTCTTCATAATACTCTGACCCATGCAACCGAAGAAACCATGGCACTGAGAAACTTAACACATTCCATTCAATCAAGGACAACGATAACACATCACAGGTGAATACCCCACTTTACTTGAAAACACCAAGTCTTACTACTTTATCAACCCTAACTGGACCATTCATAATCCGAATGCCTTTCCTTTACCGGAACTAAAATACTGAAATCTTGAAATCACACTCTGAGAAGACCTCCCTTCAAACCATTCATCAGGACCCAACTTATGGGCAAGACTTCTATCATCATATCGACATCGCGCGATAACCAATCTAAGCATCATCACTACTTGAGCATAGCCTTAAGGCTCTCAGAGACACAACTACTGAGCTGAGACAACATGTTATCCCTCTGCAGGGCCATAACCACAGCCCCAACCAATTACACATGGAAAATATCTCGTGCCATATCCGTAGCACCATTTAAATCCCTCAAATCCACGATTCATAGCAAGCGCTTCGCGACGCGTAAGATTGAGAAGGAAGAAACATAGGCATAAGCCTTAAAGGAATCGAATCGCACGGCGATGAATCAAGAAGGGAAGTACTCCTAACAGCGTTGTAGCCTCTCGAAGATAAGTACAGACGTCTCCGTACCGATCGCAAGACTCTACTAGACTTGCTCATGATTCGTGAGACCTAAGGGAACATAGGCTCTGATACCATGTTGTCACGACCCAAAATTCAACTAAGGTCGTGATGGCGCCGGACACCACCGTCAGGAAAGCCAATCATTAATTAGTTGAAATAAATTCCTCTTTTAGCATTTTTTTTTCAAAATCGTTACCTTTCACTTACAAGTTATAATAGCGAATAAAAAGTTATCAAATAAATACGACAGGTAAACCATTCAATTTATTCAATTAAATCCCCCAAACACATCCCAGAACCCGATGTCACAAGTGCTTGAGCAAATTCTAAGAATTTTAGAATTTCTACACAGTTTGTCCGAAATACAATTGGACAAGGAAATTAAAATAAAATAATACAATATGAGGGAGACTCTGTCAGCTGCGGATTACCTCCGGATGATGCAGCTCGCCTTAGTCTCCAAACCAGCCATGTCACTATGAAAGTACCTGTGCAATAAAAATGCATAGCAAGTGTAGCATGAGTACGAAAACAATGTGTACTCAGTAAGTCGCCCGCCTAACCTCAGAGAGGTAGTGGCGAGAGGTCGAATTAGACACTCACTAAGGTCCAACAAATTAATTTAACACAATATGATATCAGTAATAGGCATACGAGGATGATAAAACAGTAAGCATTGCGGATAACTGTAATTCAAATAAATACTGAAAGTCAATAAATAGTTACTACTTCCTCATTTTCCCCCAAATATCTTAAATAAATAATTACTTCTTTATTTCCCCCAAATATCTTGTCACTTCAAAATTTATGAAAAACGTTTAACAATTTAGCATGCACATACGGGATAAGGACAACAACCGGCCTGAGCCATCACAATAATCATCTTTGTGCACTGCCAAGGGCTGAACGGCCCGAACCATTAGTGAACCTTTTCCATAAAATAATCATATCTATGCACTGCCGAGGGTTGAATGGCCCGAACCACAAGTGCATATTTGCCATAAAGTAATCATATCTATGCATTGCCGAGGGTCGAACGGCCCGAACCATAAGTGCATCTTTCAATCCGCCGTGATGTACGGGCCACTCCCATGAGAGTGGGGGAAATAACACTCCGCTCGCGGAATGTAAATTGCGAAGCGGTCAAACACAGTCATGCACAATCAACAGTCCACCCCGACTACATCGGGAAAACAAATACCCCAGGTAAATGACAAAATCTCTGTTAAAAGTCACAAAAATAGTATTTAAATCTTTTCTCGAAATTCAGTTTAACAATATTCAATCAGATACCCTTGTCAAAAATACAATTATCTACGGAGGAGTCAATTCTTTTTGTAAATGATTAAGAAAGGTACACTCTAGCCTTCTTAGGAAATAAATTACAAATTCAATAGCTTTATCAATCTAATACTATTGGCAGGCTCACATGTACAACACGTAAGGCATGCTAGTGGGTCCTAGACTACCGGACATGGCATAATAGTAGCTACGCATGGACTCCCGTCACTTCGTGCGTAAGTAGCCCCCACAATTAATAGCATGTATTTATTTAGTTCATCTAGGGGGACAATTTCCCCTCACAAAGTTAGAAAGGAGACTTACCTCGCTCCGAAATTCCATAACCGGCTTCCAAGCCCTCCCAACGACTCCAATGGATGCAAAACGCCCAAAAACTATCCAAAAAACGACACATCAATGAAAATATACTCTACTATTTGCAACAGTTCCAAATTATATAATTCTCCAACCCCGCTCAGCGAATTGACCAAAATGTCCTCTGGCCCACGTGCCCGGAATCCGAAATTTCTAGAAGATATATTCTACCCATAGCTAAACTAGTTCAAATATACAATTTACACTAAATTCCATGCTCAAATTCGTGGTTAAAATCCAAATACAAATTTCTAGGTTTTCTTCAAGATTTCCCAATTTTCCTACAAATTCTCATGTATAATTCCATGTAAGAACCTCGTATTTAACTTAGAAACATGAAGGAAAAACTTACCTAGCATTGCTTGAAGAAAATCCTCTGTTGAAGCCCCTCAAAATATCCCGACACCAAAAGAAAATGGGAGGAATGGCTGACAAATCTCGGTTTTAAAAACATTCTGCCCAGGCAATTTCTTGTACCTGCGATCCAGCTCTCGCACCTGCGATTCTGCAGGTGCGCCCTAACTTCCGCACCTGCGGCATTCCTAAGCTCAAGCCAAACTTCGCACCTGCACTCGTTGTCTGCATCTGCGGCTTCACAGGTGCGGAAAATCTATCGCACCTGCACTCCCTGCCAAACCAGCAAACTTTCGCACCTGCGGCCCTAGCCTCGCAGGTGCAGTCACACCAGATGACAGCAATCTCAGCCTTCTTTCAAACTCCAAACTTGATCCGTTAACCATACGGATTCCACCCGAGGCCCCCGGGACCCCGTCCAATTACACCTACCTGTTCCAAAACATAGTTAGGACTTGCTCAAGGCCTCAAATCACATCAAATTGCGCCGAAATCATGAAAGCTCTAAAATTCAAACTTTAAGAACTTGAAATTTCAAACTTCCACATTCGATGCCAAAACCTCTCAAATCATGTCCGATTGACCTCAAATTTTGTACCCAAGTCACATTCAACATTACGGACCTGTTCCAACTTCCGAAATCGCATTCCGACCCTGATATCAAAATTTCCACTTCCGATCGGATTTCTCAAAAACCTTTAAATTTCTATCTTTAGCCAAATGACTTCAAAATGACCTACGGACATCTGAATTCACTTCCGATCGCACTCCCAACTCCTGAATGACCATACGGAGCTATTCCCAGACTCGAAATCTCAAACGGACATCTATACACTGAAATGCCTGACATCCCAAACTTATGAAATTCTTCTGAAATGTTATCTTCCATAATATGCGCCGAAACGCTCCCGGGTTCTCCAAAGCCCGATCCGGACATACGCCCAAGTCCGAAATCATCATACGAACCTGCTGGAACCTTCAAATCTTAATTCGGAGGTCGGTTACTCAAAATTCCAATCTTAGTTGATTTTTCCAACTTAAGGCTTCTAAAATGAGAACTTTCTTTCCAAATCAACCATAAACTTTCCGAAACTCGATTCCGACCACGCCTACAAGTCATAATGCCTGAAATGAAGCTGATCATGGCCTCAAACAGCTGAAAGACGCGCTAGAACTCAAAACGACCAGTCGGGTCATTACAGAACCCCTCCCCACTCCCCTTTGAAATAAAATTTAGAACTCAAATTTTTCACTCCAATTCTCTCTAGCAACATTATTCTGTGCTTTTGATTCCTGTCCAACTGGAAGCCAAGGCCAGAAATCCTCAACTATTTTTCTTTTGTTGGTGGTAATTGCTACATTATTGAATTCCTTCTTTCCTGTTTCATCTTAACTGGTGAGTTTATTAAAGCCTTTGGTTTTCCATTATGATTACTTGTTTAATATGTTACTGTTATTAAACCATGTTACCGTAAATGTTATTACTTATAGTTAAGACATGTGGAACTTAGAATGAATCGATTAATGAAATCTGCCTAACTCTGTGTAATTTAGGACTATCTTTTAGCATTAAACAAGTTTTCATACCTCTTCCTCATGACTGGTTAATTATGTGTGCCTTAACAGATTCATCTGTTTGTTTGTTTAACATGTTACCATGTAATATGTTTGGTTTTGTGTTCACTATGCTATACCACCTCTATTATATTTTCTTAATCAATTCCCTGACCTACTACTACTCAATGAGATTTCTTTATGTGACTTAATTTTTATCTGAAATCTTTGTGATATCTGTGAACATGTTTGTGAATTGGCTTTATTAGCATGTAACTTTGTTAACTCCTAAAACTGGATTAAGTCTGCTTGAGTTCAAATCTGTTGCTATTTGTTTCTATTCCATGTGTGATTCTGTAATCCTCTCCTACTCTCCTGAATCCTCACTCTTTGTTGGCTGAAAGCCAAAGCAATTTAGGTTCTGTCCCCTGGCCTTCCTAGTGTGAGCACTGCTCAGGGTTCATATGAGACCCTCGTGAACTCTGACACACTAGGATTTGGTCCCTGGTCTTCTTTGAACTGTTCTGATCATTCTTCTCTAGTGTGATCACTGTCCTGGGTTCTTGAAGCCCTTGGAAAATTTGACACACTAGAGATTTGGTTTCTATATGCTTATCCTTGAGATATGGGTGAATTATTCACTACTGGCTATTGTGTATCTATGAACATGGGCTTTTGGAGCTACTATGAGTTGAAGTCCTGGCATGTTCAGGTGCATTTAGGCCTACTGCAGGCTTCCTATAGTTTATGTACTTTGTAATTCATTCAATTCTTGTCACGACCCCAAATCCTAATCTGGCCGTGAGGGCGCCTATCGTGGAACTAGGCTAGTCAATAATCACATGTTTACAGTTTCTTTAAAATCCCAACCAATTAGCATTTCATAAAATGTACAGAATTTACTAAATACATTAGACCAATAAACAGTTCAACCAACCCCAAAACCCGGAGCCAACATGTCATGAGCATCTACGAGAGACAAGCCAAAAACGTATACTATTATAATACAAAACCTCCGAATAAATAGCTAGATACAACAATAAGGGAAAATAGAGATGCTGCGGACACTGAACATCTACCTCTATATCCCGCACTCCGGCTCCACCCGGAATAAATAGCTAAAGCTCGGTATCTGCACCTGAATCTGCACATAGGGGTGCAGGGAGTAATGTGAGTACACCAACTCAGTAGTAATGAAAATAAATCAAACCTAAGCGGCAAGAAATCACATAAAAATCAATGTCATCAATTCACAATATACACAACCTTTCTTTCCAACAGTATAAACATAGATATATGAAGTCACCATGCCTTAAAACCAACTTCAGAAAATCCTTTGATAAATGTATATTTTCAACAACTTCAAACCGAAAGATTTAGTGTGAAAATGAAGTAAATCATAAAGAGGCCCCTCGGGCAAACAAATTTCATAAATCCAGAGTGAAAGTGGTAAAATCATAAGTAGCCCCTCGGGAAAAAACATGTATCATAATCAGCCCATCAGGCATGCCTCACAGTCACTCATAATCAGTCCCTCGGGCATACCTCACCATCTCTCATAATCGCCCCTCGGGCATACCTCACAATCACTCATGCCTCCCAATCACTCGGCACTCGGTGCGCTCACTAGGGGTATGTGCAGACTCCGGAGGGGCTCCTTTAACCCAAGTGCTAATATCAAGCCACCTCGTGGCATATCATATCCTCACAATCAGGCCCTCGGCCTCACTCAGAAGAACCTCTCAAAAGCCCCTCAGGAGAATCAGTAAAACAGGGTACTCGACCCAAAACATCATCTTTTTAAATCTCAAAGTAGTGTAAATCAGGCTGAGTTTCGAAAACAGTAAGCACAATGTGACTGAGTGCATCAATAAAAAGTGATGAAAACAACAGTAAAAAGCCCCCAAGGGGTCTAAACAGATCGGCACGAGGCCCCAAACACGGGTTATAGCCCAAATATTTCAACAATCTTTAGAACATAATTTAACATAAGGTTTTGAGTAAAATATGCAACTCGATAGTTGCCGCGGAGAGGACCAAATCCAAATCCAAAAATCAGTGCGCGCCACATACTCGTCATCCGACATGTGCGCCATTCTAAAATCAGTGAGAAATATGAAGTCTGGGGTTTCATACCCTCAGGACAAGATTGATAACCATTACTTACCTCTACCGGGCCACAACACTAGTCCGCTATGCTCTTGCCCTTCAAATGGGCTCCCGATTGCTCCGAATCTAGCCAAAACCAGTTTAACATCATTAATATATACTAAAGGAACACAACCCAATCGAAAACTATCAAATTATACAAAAAATCTCGAAATTCGGTCAAACCCGAGCCCCGGGCCCACATCTCGGAATTCGATAAATTTTACATCACTAGGAACCTCGTCCTCCCACGATTCTACACATACCAAAAACACCACAATCAGAGCTCAATTGCCTACCCGAATTGCCAAGAGAATTTTCCAATCCTCTACCCATTCATCCCAACCTTTTCCTACTTTAATCCTTCAATTTACAAGCCTAATCCGAACAAAATAGCATAGAAACTATTTTAATAACCCGTGAACTTACCTCCACTGAAGAACCACTGATTCTCTCTTCAATTTCCCTTCAAATGAGCTCCAATCGCATGCAACAATGGTGAAATGAATAAAATTTCACGGAGGTCTCTTTTATACTGTTCTGCCCAGCATTTCCGCACCTGCAGACACTTAATCGCACCTACGGTTCCAGGTGTACACCTGCGCAATCCTACTAACGGACCAATTTTCGCACTTACGACCACTTTTCCGCACCTGCGGCTTCGCAGGTGCGGCCAACTCTTCGCACATGAGGAATTCCCCTCCCTAGCCTCCTTTTGCACTTGCGCACGGCCTTTCGCACCTGCAGCTACTCATCCGCAGGTGCGGCCAACACCAAAAACTTACACCAGCAGTTACTGGCTACAAATTTCCAAGTTCAAAACTTCGCCAACCATCCGAAATTAATCCCGAGCCCCTCGGGGCCCCAACCGAACATACCAACACACCGCATAGAACTATTCCAACTTATTCGAGCCTTCAAAACACCAAAAACAACATGAAAACACCAAAATTACATCAAATTCAAGCCTATGAACTTTGAAACTTCCAAATTTTGCCAACTATGCCCAAACCAACCAAAACACCTCCGATTGACCTGAAATTTTGCACACATACCCAAAATTACATTATGGACCTGTTCCCACTTCTGGAATCCCATTCCGACCCTGATAGCCTATTTTCCACAGTTGGCCGGAAATCACCAAAAACTAACTTTCGCCAATTCAAGCCTAATTCTTCACTGGACATTAAAACTTCATTCCGAACACACTCCTAAGTCCCAAATTACCTAACGAAGCTATCCGAGCCATAAAATCCACATTCCGGGGTCATTCACAAATAAGTCAACTCTCAGTTGACCTTCTCAACTATTAGGCTACTTTAGGGGACTAAATGTCTTAATTCTCACCATGACCACTCCGGACCCAAACCAACTGACCCAACACAACAAAAACAGGCTACAAATATATGAAAAATGTAGAAATGGGGGAAACTGGGTAAATCTCACGGAACGACCGGCCGGGTCGTTACAATTCTGGTATGTAATAATTGTTTGTAATAACAATTGGGGTGTTAGTAAATTGGGAAACTGGGTTTATTTTATCATTTGCATGAAATGGGTATAAATAATACCTATAGGTGTTTACTTTACTCAAATACATTATGCTATTGTGTGTTAGATAACCTGCCTATAGGTGTTTACTTTGCTCGAATATGTTTTGTTACTGTGTGTGGTAGATAACCTGCCTATAGGTGTTTACTTTGCTCGAATATGTTTTGTTACTGTGTGTGGTAAATAACCAGCCTATAAGTGTTTACTTTGGTCGAATATGTTCTGTTACTGTGTGTGGTAGATAACCTGCCTATAGATGTTTAATCCGTCTAATCTATTATGCGTTTACATGTTAGATACCATGCCTATAGGAAATAAAATAACTAAAGTTCAACTTGCATGGCAAGCATATTCACTAGGCATCATGATCATAGGGTCATTCATATTCTATAAATCTACATTTTTTGTCATGCCTATAGGGTTCTTAATTGATTGATATGCTATTGTCATACTTGCCCATTAGAAAGCATGCCTATAAGAATTAAAACCAGTTTTAATCACCAAAAGTAGGAATTATGTCTATAGGGTAATCACCATCTGTGTTAAACACTAAGACTAGGATTTAACCACTGTCTCGTTGAACACCATTAGAAAGCATGCCTATAGGAACAACACAATAATTCTGAATATCTCTCGTTGCTTATCACTGCCTAACACTGAGTAAATCACCTAGATAGCATGTATATAGGGTTTAACCACTTATGCTTATAATCAGTAGGCAAATGTGCAGTCACTTAGAAATTACTTTGCATAACTGCATGTATGATTAAAATCCAGAATCACATAGAAATCATGTCTATAGGACCTAACAACTTTAATTGTTGAAACTGTAAAAACGCCTAACCTGCTGCGTGTATTTGCTGCCTAAGTGTGGAGGCTAACTTGGGCCCCCCTATTTTCTTTTATATGAAAGTCCAACTTGTTTTGTATGTCGCCTAGTTTTACCATTTTTTGAGCAACCTATGTTAAGTCTAGAGCTATCCAAAGTGGAGGTCCAAATTCCTTCTGGGCCATAGGCAAGGGACAGGTAGTGCACGCATAGGGTACGACTTAGAATTGATTAAATCACTTTAGGTAAATAACTTAAAGATCGTAATCGGGTAGCAGGAGATAATAGTTTGTGCCCACTGAATAATATGAGTAACACCTCCGTCTTGGGGGAGCTACGAAGTATTATTTATGTTGCACGGGGTGATCCTTTAGGCTAAAAAACATAGGACCCCCTCATTCCTATTAAAATAATTCCATATCTTCTCCATTACACTAATTCACATGATTTGAGTTCGGCCGGGACCCATCGTTGTGGACCTCGAGGAGTGCCTCACACCTTCTCCTCGAGGTAATTTGAGCCCTTACCCGATCTTTGGTGACGCAAACTAGTAAATCCGATTCATTTGCAATAGGTGCCCTAACGCACCTTAATCCGTTATGTGGCGACTCTCTTTTAATAAACCTTCCTCCATTTTATAAGAGTTGCCAATGTCGAAACCCGATTTCGCGAGAAAAAGGGGGCGCGACAGCATGACGACTCTGCTGGTGATATCTTTAGGATTTTACCATAACGAACTTGGTTTGTGTGAATTAGTCTCCCTCGATAAGTGTGCCTTTGTTATTTTATGCTTAAATTTTCCATTTATTTGTTACATGCACATCCCCTTCCCTATTCTACTTTTACATGCAATTCTTCGTTTAATCTCGTTATAATATGCAAATCATATTTGCTGGCTTCAATCTTTATGTCCTTCCCAATCCCTACCCCTTTTTACCGCTTTATTTTTATTTTTCCATTATAAGAACTGACTCATTCCTTGTTTTTTCTTTTTTTCCTGTATTTACAATTATTAAATACCGTGTTTATCGCTTTCATCATGTAAAATACTTGACAAATGTTATTTCGATTTTTTCATAATTACATGCTCTGCATCATATTCCACTCATGCGCAATTAATACCATAGCGGAACTTGATGAGTGTCCGCGCTCTTCCTATGTTGCCCTTTTAAATTTGAAAAGGCTTATTTGCGGTAAAACTAGTCGATCAGCGGTGCATTCGACGGTTCCATGTATTTCCCTCTCAAGTTGTCCGCTTGAGGGTACCAGTCTAGACTTCTATAGAAAAATCCTACTCTGATGTTAACTGTGCATGCATCATGTCCAAACCTAGCATTGGTTAGTCTGTTGTCCACATAATAACCCTATAAGGAAAGCCTAGTCCAAAGCCCATCGGGATTTCCATAATCCCAACGGGCACAATCATAATATGCGCATTCTTTGGAGAAAACGTGCCGATATGCTAATCATTAACGTGTAAATAGTCAAATCCGGAGGGGGAAAGGGCTAACTTTATCTGTTTTGCAGAAATGAGGCACGAAGTACCCAGGTTCGGCATGGTCTGAAGTATCTCACCTCTGTTGCTAGACTGGTGGTAAAATATCCCACCAAGTGATAAAAACCATGTGAAAAGAGTTCTCGGCAATTTGACCATCCTTGCTAGACATTCAAGCCAAACAATGTACTGATTGAGGCTGTTACTATGTTCTGGGATGAAAAGAGGGATGTCTTTCATTTCGGTAATGTAGAGATGACTCCCCTTCTTGAGGAAATAGGAGGTTTTGCTGGGCTACCCTGGGATAGCCCTGGTCTGTTGGTACCAACAAATTGCACTTCTAGGGGGTTTCTTAAAATGGTGGGTCTTAGAAAGAATGACGAGTTAGTCTGCTTGAAGAAGTCCTACATACCTTTCGACTTCCTTTACGAGCGTTATGGGCACAACACATCCCACCGTATTTTTTATGATGAGTTTGCCATCACTTCCCTGGGTTGGACTCCTCGTCGGGTTTTTGTGTTCATCGTCCGTTTTCTGGGTATGATAGTATTTCCAATCCAAGGAGATAGGATTCACACTCGTTTGGCTATGGTCACCAAGAATTTAATGGAAGGTATTGAGGGACATGCTTACAACTATTGTCCCAATGATCGTAGCAGAGATATACCTAGCCCTGGACCGATGCAAGAAGGGATTCAGACATTTTGAGGGTTGCAATTTATTGCTGAAGATATGGTTGTTGGAGCATCTTCAAAGAGGACAATACCATCAGGAATTTCCATGGCGACCATGGAATGACAACATAGCTTTCCACCATCCAAAAAAAATGACTTTCATCCCAAACAGGTTCGCACAATCGGAAAACACTGTAGATTGGGTACACTTCTTTAGCAATCTATCTGATGACAAGGTCCATTGGATGTTCGAGTGGTTCCCTACTAGCGAGTTCATCATCAGGTACAGGGATGTTCCTCACTTAGTGATGATCGGCTTGAGGGGTATATATCATTATGCTCCTATCAAGGTCATGAGATAGGATGGGAGAAAACAAGTCATACCACGAGTCTCCGAGATGGTTCATTACAAAGAAGAATTTCAAGGTGATGCCATTCCATTCAGTGTGAAGCCCAACACATGTGGCATCTAAAGATTATTGTGGAGAAGGATACCATCGAACCAGATCGATACCACGTCGTCAGTCATGTGTATTTCTACCTATCTTGGTTGGTTTATGACATAGCGGGATAAGTTGATCCAGGGGTCAATCGAGGAAATAGGGTCATAGAGGAAGCTGCCGAAGCACAGGTGAAATACAAGAGGTTGCACAAGAGAATCCTTGAGTCTGAAGCAAAGCATTTGGAACCACACAAGGTAGACATGGAATCAATCAACGAATGGAGGGAAATTGCTACAAAGTCAACAGAGAGGTTGGAATACTTAGAGAAGGGTCTGATGGAACTTAAGGGGAAGATGAGGAAAAGGATCGTGGATTGTCAGAATGCAGAGGACAACAAAGGAGGACCCTAGCAAGGGCCTATCTCCTGCTGGACATGCGCGACCTAGGGAATCTGATCGACGGGTCCAAGAAAGATAAGCTTCGAGAAGGTCCCTCCTGGACCAAGTAGATTAGAATTATTGTTTACTTGCTTTTCTAGAGTCGTTTTAGAAATTGATTGTAATAAGGAAAATGCCAGTAGCAAATGAGGCAGTTGTCGGCATTAAGCTTCTCCAAATCTACGTGTCGCTAGGCCTACCTCAGGCACAATGAGGTCCCCAATTTAGGACGCGAATTTATGATTCCGCAATACATGTTTAAATACCGCAAATATCGTTCCAAAATCCCTACTGACTTGTTTACCTTTTTGCTTTTCTTTGTTTTGATTATTCCCACCTCCTAAGGTTGGTTCATGCATACTGGCATCATCAACATATCATACCAGATCCAGAGGTCCTCCACCCCTCCTCCTCCAAGTGATCTTAAAAGTAAGGGAATAGATAACATGAGCGGTATCAGGAAAGATAACGCTGCGCATGTGGAAAATGTTGAAACTTCAGATGGTCGGAGTACTCCGGCACATAATGATTTGGTTCTATGGTTAAAGCAGAAAATACTGGAACTGCAAGAGGAACTTGAGTAGGTTCGAAACTTGGAAAACCTTTCCCTCACCTTAAATGTCCCGCATATTAACTTGATCAGCTGATGATAGGCTATAAGTACGTATTTTAGTCTCTTATTACACTCTAATTTACTGCACTTTAATTGAGTTTGAGCTTTAATCACTAGTGTTTGGCACTAATTGTGTATTTTATGCCTTGTAGGAGTGATTCCGAGCTATGTGGATGTTATGGAATGAATTCAAGTAATTTGGAGCTTTTAAATCTGAGTAAAATCCCAAGGAATTAAGTCGAGATCGTGTTCGGGGATCAACAAATGATAGTTAAGAACAAACAAATAATCGAGTAGGTATATTACGCACTGTCTAGAAAATGCACATAACTTTAATTTAAGAACTCCATTTGAGATCGAATATATAGTTTTGGAAAGCTAATTCAAAGAGCTACAACTTTCATGTTTTACGTTTTTCCAAATTTCAAACAGAACAGGGTGAAAATGCACGACAGGTTCGAAGCCATGCACTGGCTGCGGATGTGAGGCAGAACACAGGGTAAAATCCACGGCCAGTGCGCGACCGCGAACGTCCTGACCTGGGAAAGTGTCATTTTTCGCGTAGGATAAGGTATAATTGTTTGGGCCTGATATTACTTGGTATATATACATGAAAAACAGTATTTTGAGGACTTTTGACACAGATTCGACCTATGGAGGCAGGGACACAATAGGAGCAAGCCGGGGAATTCTTCTACGAGTTTTTCCTTTCTCTTACTATTTTTCGTTGTTGGTTATGACTTTTAGTATTGTAGTTTTACATACTATTATGAATATCTAATTATTTGTCTAGGGTTTTGATGGAACCCTTTGTATGATAAATTCTTGTTATGTTTTTATATAATTGAGTCGTTGGATTTCTCTACTTGTTCAACTATGTTTATATTGTGGTTGGTTGAAGATATCTCAATAGACTGTGCCTATTTAGTCTATATTACTCAAGAGAGAGTGCATATTTAGTTAGTTGTTGAACAACATCACTCCTAACATATATGAGGGATCAATACAGAGGGTTTAAAGGTGGGATTAGGGATAACGAAACCTTGGTACGATCCGAGTGAGCCGTACTTAATACCAGCTAGCGTAATTCAGAAGAATATATCTAGTAAATTGTGGTAGTTACTCGGGAGAGAATTACAACACGCAGAGCGCTCATGATTGGTAGAGAATACTTAGGCGAAATTATAGAAGACGTAGCGGAAAGGATTCCGACAATTGGGGAAATCATAACTCTAGACCTCCTTAATCTTTTCTCCAACCCGTAGTATCTTTAGTTGTTAATCTACTACTATAATTATTTAGTTAATTAGATATAAGAATCTTAATATTTGTAACTTAGGAATTGTTCGAGTTAATCTTCTTAGTGATAGTCAACAACTATAGCTAAACCTTAGTTCTCTGTGGGATTCGACTCCGGACTTGTAAACCGGATTATATTTGCAACGACCACGTAGTCCTTTTTATAAGGCATAGTTGGGCGTGATCAAATTTTGGCGTCGTTGCCGGGGACTAACGGTGTAGCTGTAGGTGTACATATTTCTAGGTTGCAAGTTTGAGCTTTTATTATTGTTTTCTTGTATTTGATTTTTTTTAGGTGTACATATTTCTTGGAATTATTTTTATTTTTATTTTTGATCTAATAGACATGGAATCTTGGAATTATGAGAGTTTTGATGTTGGTAATTATACTTTTGATCCTCCTTATGCACATAGTGGAGGAAACCACCCAGGGCAAAATAATCAAAATATTCCCGAGAGCGAGTTCTGTGCACCAACTCAATCTTATGTGTGGAATGTGTGTGATATGTATGGTGGTCAAGACAGTCACTTTCATGGTTGTGCTTATATTTATTATCTTCCCCCAACCCCTTACTTTGATGGTTCTTCATTTTCTTGTGAAGTTAATAGGAACAAAGAACCCAGGGATGAGGACCTAGAAGAGATCAAGGATATGCTAAAGTTCCTTGTGGAACAATATGATAAAATACAGCTGCAGATAGAAAGGAAAGATGTAACTATTCACAACTTGGAGGCTCAAGCTAGTAAACTAATTGAACATTGTAAAGTTCAACAAGCTTACATTGTGGATAATAGCCAAGAAGATCATGAATTGGCTGCAGAAATTTCCATTTTAATTGAAGATTTAAAAAAAATGAGGAGATTCTAGTGGAGGAGGTCAGAGTAAAACACCAACAACCTATCCAACTAAAAGTTGAGGATGCTGATGTTGAAGAAGTAATACTAGAGTCAACCGGGGACGTTGAAGATATAAATTTAGTTGACTCTAGTGTGATTGGTGTTGAGGAAGTTAAAATTTTTGAAGTTCATGTATTTGAGCGTGTTGGACCTCATTACAAACACTTCTCGACATTATGTTCAGATTGTGAAATGGAAACTGATATGTATGAGCCAATACAAGAGTCAAGGGAATAGGTAGATGAGCCCTATATTCTGAAATGTTCAAGGCCGTCTGGGCAAAGTGAAAATCCTCGGTTGAAAGCCAAAAAGTTCATAAAGTATCATTTAATTTTTGGCTCGCAACAATTTGTATCTCCCCAAGAGCATGATCATAGAGCAGAATCAAAACTTGGGGTCCAATTCATAAGTTCAAAGTGGAGGCAGAAAGTGATTCGCATCATGCCGCGACATTAAATCAAGCGCTTGTTGGGAGGCAACCCAGCTTTACTTTTATTTTATTTTATTAATTTATTATTATTGTATTATTCTCGTAGTGTCGATTTTTGATTTTTAGGAGCATGGAACGCAAAGCGATTGGAAGGATGCAACAACAAACCAGATGGTTGGAACTAAGTGTGAGGTACCCGCACGAAGGACCAGGCCTGGGAGAAGTCTGAGTACCCCATGAGCTGCTAATGCTTCGGCCTTTGGCCTACTAGGGAGTTTCTTTTACCCTCTTATTAGTTATGGTATGCATTGGGGACAATGCACAATTTTAAGTGTGGGGTGAGGAGATTGTCTGGGTAACTTTCCATGCTATTTTAGTTGTGTTAGTTTAATTGAATAAACTTTTTTACAAAAATATAAAAGATTGGACTTTTCCCGACGATGGATCTATTAGACAATTTTCTTGAGGGATTTAAGTCGAAAGGAAAAAAGACAAAAAAGATTTTCTTTCGTTAGGTAGTGTAGAAATTCCCCCTTGGTTTTTCTTTATGCCGCAGTTCTTTTCCAAGGGTTTGTTTGAACCGGGTGTAGTTAGTTTTATTTTTTTTAGCAATAAGAGCCATTGTGTTGTGTTTTGAATTGAAGCAATATCTCTTGGATTTGTTATGCCTTGAGAATAGTGAGTACTTTGGTTGTGACGCTTAGGCTCAGTTTTTGACTCTTGTATAAGTACCTTAAATTGTATGATTTTCGATTTGCTTAACTTCTTTGACTAGAGTGTCTTGATGAATCCAATCATGAGTGAGTTATGTGCCATATGTGTGTGAGGTTTGGGTGTTATTCTGTGCATTGCATTTGATGCCTAGAACTTGCCCCGTGTGTTTGCAAATCGAAATAGTAGTTTTGTTCAGTCTTGGAAGTGATATAGGCGTTTCTTTGTTGAGCCAGATATGTATATTTTACCTGCCTAATTATTATGTATCGTAGTTAACCCCTTTGAGCCTGTAATCCTGTTTCTTTAGCAACCATATTACAAGTCTTACCCATTTGTTTGAATTAACCATCTATTTGAACCTTCTAACCTCTCATGAGCACTTGAATTGTTATGAACTATATAAAAGTTAAAGTGTGGGGTGGTTGGTTTGGATTTTGAGTGGAACTAATGAAATAAGGAGAAAGGTGCACTGTTTTGAAAAAGTAAGAGCCACTTGAATTTTAAAAAAAAAAAAAGAAAAGGAAAAATAGTTGTATTGCTTTGAAAAAAAATATATTCCTTGATAAGTGGTGACTCTTGATGTATTGTGCTTAAAGGAGTATGGGGTAATATACATTAATGTGAAGGTGGAGTTTTGTTTGACATAAGTATGGGGTTTGAATGTTAAAGTATATATATTAAAGTGATTAGGGAGGTGTAGTCACTCTTATATCTAAATGTATCCTACCTGTCCCGCAGCCTACATTACAACCAAATAAAGTCCTACTTGATCCTAGACTAAATGAGCTCGATTAGTAAAGTAGTACACTACGGGCAAGCCTATGGTGCATCTTTTGTGGCATATGAATGTTATTTCTGAGAGTGAGTGAATTCTTTCTATCTTGAGTTCCTAAGTGTTATTAAATTTTATTATGTGGAACTACTCTCTTTTGTTGTGAGAGGGCACTTGATTCATGAAGGAAAGGTAATGTCAGTGACCTCTATGTTATAGTAAGTGAGTGATTTGGAATAATGCGTGGTACTTGTAAGTCAAATCTTGAGGTGAAGATGTTACACTTTTGAGCTTAGTCTATTTTAAGTATTCTTGGTGTGATGAGTTAGGAGAATTGTTTAAAAAGGTCGTGTCTATATAAAGTGTAGTTTGATTACTCGAGGACGAGCAATGGTTTAAGTGTGGGGTGTTGATGATAGGATATAATTACGTATTTTAGTCGCTTATTACACTCTAATTTACTGCACTTTAATTGAGTTTGATCTTTAATCGCTAGTGTTTTGCATTAAATGTGTGTTTTATGCCTTGTAGGAGTGATTTCTAGCTATGTGGATGTTATGGAATGAATTAAAATGATTTGGAGCTTTGAAGTCAGAGTAAAAGCCCAAGGAATTAAGCCGAGATCGTGTTCGGGGATCAATGGATGATAGTTAAGAACGAACAAAAATCGAGTAGGCATATTGTGCACTGTCTAGTAAAATGCACATAATTTTTTTCTATGATCTCCATTTGAGATCCACAATATAAGGTTGGAAATATAATTCAATGGGCTACAACTTCATGTTTTACTTTTTCTCAAATTCCTAACAGAGCAGGGTGATAAATGCACGACGGGCTTGCGGCCATGCACTGGCCGTGGATGTGAGGCAGAACACTGGGGCCGCGGACGTCCTGACCTGGAAAAGTGTCCTTTTTCGCGTAGGAGAAGGTATAATTGTTTGGGCCCGACCCTACTTAGTATATATACATGAAAAAATGGTATTTTGAGGACTTTTGACACAGATTCGACCTAAGGAGGCAGGGACACAATAGGAGCAAGCCGGGGAATTCTTCTACGAGTTTTTCCTTCCTCTTCCTATTTTTCATTGTTGGTTATGACTTTTAGTATTGTAGTTTTACATACTATTATGAATAGCTAATTTTTTATCTTGGGTTTTAATAAAACCTTTTGTATGATAAATTCTTGTTGTGTTTTTATATAATTGAGCCGTTGGATTTCTCTACTTGTTCAACTACATTTATATTGTGGTTGGTTGAAGAGCTCTCAATAGATTGTGCCTATTTAGTGTGTATTACTCGGGAGAGAGTGCATATTTAGTTAGTTGTGGAACAACATCACTCCTAACGTATATGTGGGATCAATACGGAGGGTTTAAAGGTGGGATTAGGGATAACGAAACCTTGGTGCGATCCGAGTGAGCCGTACTTAATGCCAGCTAGCGTAATTTGGGATAATATGTCTAGTAAATTGTGGTAGTTACTCGGGAGAGAATTACAACATGCAGAGCACTCATGATCGGTAGAGAATACTTAGGCAAAAATATTGAAGACGTAGCGGGAAGGATTCCGACAATTGGGGAAATCATAACTCTAGACCTCCTTAATCTTTTCTCAAACCCATTGTATCTTTAGTTGTTAATATACTACTTTAATTATTTAGTTAATTAGATATAAGAATATTAATATTTATAACTTAGGAATTGTTTGAGTTTATCTTCTCAGTGATATTCACAACTGTAGCTAAGTCTTAGTTCTTTATGGGATTCAACTCTGGACTTGTAAACCGGATTACATTTGCAACAACCGCTTAGTTCTTTTTATAAGGCATAGTTGGGCGTGATCAAAATCTTTGTGTGAAACCTTCAAAATCAAGCATAAAAACTCCATAGCATACCGACCCCAAATGAATGGAGCTGTGGAGGCTGCCAATAAGAACATCAAGAAGAAACTAAGGAATATGGTACACAATCATAAACAATGGCACGAGAAGTTACCATTTGCCTTATTAGGATACCGTACCACAGTCTGCACGTCAACCCTGGAAACCACTTATCTATTGGTCTACGGTACTGAATCTGTCATCCCCGCCGAGGTAGAAATTCCATCTTTGAGAATCATACAAGAAGATGAACTCAGTAATGCAGAATGGATAAGAAGCCGCTATAAGCAATTAGCTCTCATTGACGGGAAAAGTATGAATGCAGTGTGTCATGGTCAGCTCTATCAAAACAGAATGTCTAGAGCTTTCAACAAAAAGGTCAAACCTAGACAGTTCACACCTGGGCAGCTGGTGCTTAAACGGATCTTTCCACATCAGGATGAAGCCAAAGGGAAATTCTCACCCAATTGTCAAGAAACTTATATGGTTAACAAGGTATTGACAAGAGGAGCACTCATACTCGCAGAGATGGACGGAGAAATTTGGCCAAAGCCCATCAACTCAGATGCAGTCAAAAGATACTATGTTTAAACTGTTTGCATTTATTCATATGATGTATTTTAACTACGCTTGACCTGATTCCCATTTAAGAGGGGATACGTAGGCAGCCCTGTGGGTTCGGTCAAAATACAATAAAATTTCCATTTTCTTCATAATCAAAAACTGGGGTAGAATTTTGAGGAACAGCACCGTACGCGAAATGACCAGAAGTTCATCTAGATAACTGGGGACCCTCAAAATTCTATGGCAAGAAGGTTGCGATGTCTCTGATAATGTCACAATTGCTGGTTCATCTAATCAATTTTTTTTGCATATTTTGTTTTGAATAACTATGCATATGTATTTTTGAAAACTTTATTTTTATCCATATGCTATCCATGGTAACTCGAACAGGACTCTAGTGCGGAGCGGAGCAGAGCAGAGCAAAACAAGTAGACAAAGGCACGAACCAACCTTCCCCGCAAAACTCACGATTTTTCTTTGAATGCAGGAACAATGGATAGTCGCCAGTATATGCGCACATTAGAACCACTGTCTCCATAACCACAAATCTACCGGACTCATCTCCACCTAAGATATACTCCTACATCACTTATTATTTATTCATTGCATGAGACTAAGCATTATCTCGAATCCTGCGTAAAGGCTAAGCATTGCCTTTTATTTGCATGAGAGTAAGGATTGTCTCCAATCTTGCATGAGGCTAAGCCCTGACTCCTTAATTGCATAAGGCTAAGTATTGCCTTCCCATTGCATAAGACTAAGCACTGTCTCAAATCTTACATGAGGCTAAGCACTGCCTCCTTAATTTCATAAGCCTAAGCATTGCCTTCCCCTTGCATGAGACTGAGCATCGTGTCAAACCTTGCATGAGGCTAAGCCCTGCCTCCTCAATTGCATAAGGCTAAGCTCTGCCTTCCTATTGCATGAGACTAAGAACCGTCTCAAATCTTGCATGAGGCTAAGCCCTGCCTCCTCAATTGCATAAGGCTAAGCTCTGCCTTCTCATTGCATGAGACTAAGCACTGTCTCAAATATTGCATGGGGCTAAGACCTGCCTCTTTAATTGCATAAGGCTAAGCATTGCCTTCCCCTTTCATGAGACTAAGGATTGTCTTAAATCTTACACGAGGCTAAGCCTGCCTCCTAAATTGCATAAGGCTAAGTTGTGCCTTTTTATTGCATGAGACTAAGCAATGTCTCAAATCTTGCATGAGGCTAAGCCCTGCCTCCTCAATTGCATAAGGCTAAGCTCTGCCTTCCTATTGCATGAGACTAAGCACTGTTTCAAATCTTGCATGAGGCTAATCCCTGCCTCCTTAATTGCATAATGCTAAGCATGGCCTTCCTATTGCATGAGACTAAGCACTGTCGCAAATCTTGCATGAGGCTAATCCCTGCCTCCTCAGTTGCATAAGGCTAAGCTCCGCCTTCCCCTTGCATGAGACTAAGCATTGTCTCCCATCCTTCATGAGGCTAATCTATGCCTCCTCAACTGCATAAGACTAAGCATTGCCTTCCCATTGCACAAGACTAATCATTGTCTCTCCTTGAATAACCACAAATGTTTCTCTATTCCAAAACCTTGCATTATTCTCTTCACTCAGGACTAAGCTCTGCTCCCAACTCTACATAGGACTAAGCTCTGTCTTGTTTTATCTCAAGCATCATGTCTCTGCATCTCATGGGCTAATACATAGCCAATTTTTCCAAAGGCGTCATAGTCCAAATGTATCATCCTCATATCCAGAAGACACCATGCCATGGCCTGAGGATCTCTTAATCTTGCACACCATTATTCAAAGGCATGATGGTTTGGAGGCACCATCTTCGTAGCCCGAGAACATCATTTCATGGCCTGTGAATTCCTTACCGCACAATCCATGGCCCAGGACATCATGGGCTAATACATAGCCAATCTGTCCAAAGACGATCTCATGGTCCAAAAGGAATTTGCGTCATGATTAAATTTATGCGATAATCTATATGCACGCGTTGTATTTTGAGTTTGCAGGTAATCCGGTAAGTAACCGTTATCCTAACGGAAGCAATCTTCGCTCCAGTTTCCATTCACATCCTTCAATTATTTCAAACGGAATCGATCACCGTCCATTGCCCATTCTCATCTAATACCCGCTCAAATATCCATAGCCATTCTCAACCCCGATTCGTTCTATCCAGGGTATTTCGTCTGTTCTTACAAAAACTCCATCGGTTCGTTCCACCGTTGGATCCAAAACTACACATGGCCTGGTTCTTGTAATACCAAGGATATGTAGGCAGCTCAGAGACCAGAGTGCGGCCTATATTTTTCTATAATTTTTGAAGGCATTAAATCAATTTATTTCTATATTTTTATTATATCAATTCCCATTAATTACCTTACAAATTATTTTTATGATGATTTTATCATTTAAACTTACCATTTACACCCATATTAGGCTTTAAATATTTGATACATTTATTATATTTACATTTGCATTTTTTAAGGCTAATTTGCATATTTTTTCAATAATAGCTCATACATGCCTATAATTACTTTATTTATGCAAAAAATAACCTTTTATATTTTTATAGTATTAAATAATTGCTTTAAATCATTTTTATGCATAAATTATATTTTGTTATTTATTTATTATTTTTACAAATTATTTATTAAATATTGGGTATTTAAATAATAGCCCAAATTTTACCCCAATTTCGGACTAACACTCCAGCCCAATTACCTAAATACCTAGCCCAATTACCCCAATTCCAAACCAAACATCCCTTTACTAAAACCCGGTTGGTACCCGCCAAGCCAAGCCAATCTTTTTTTAAAATCCTGGCCATTGATCTTTAAGATCAATGGCCCACGCTTAACCCCACCCTTTTAACTATTCCCCTAACCCTAACCCATTTTTCACCACCCACCGCCCCTAAATTCTCTCTCTTCTTCTTCTCCTCTGAAGGAACCCTAGCGTCGTTAACCTATTATCCCCTCCGATTCACCCAGAAATGGAACCAATCAATGATTCCCTTACCTTGTTTACCACCTCTCGCTACTGGATACTCATCTAAGATGTTACTTAGTTGCTTGCCTAAACATGGCAAGAAAATCTCGTCATAATCGAACCAAAGACGATTCAAACCCTTGATTTATCTACTTGATGTCTATATTAATTCTCATTATTTTATGGTATGGTTCTCTTCTGTTAATACTTATTTACCCTAAACTAGGGTTTTTAGATCTCTTTAGATCGAACCAAAAATGGTTCGATTCTTTGATTTTGGGTGATATTTTGTCTATATTCATCCTATTCTATGTGATATTTAAGTTTTATTTTAGATTCCACCGATTTTTTCATTTGTCCTAAAATCGGTGTTTGAATTTCCCTTTGTTCCTTATTGATTCTCAACCGATACTTTTCCTTTTCTGAGTTTAACTACTATTTTTCCTTATGTTTCCCTATCTTTTATTTTATTCTTTGCCTTAAAATTGTTTTGGTATTATTTGTGTGTTTTCCTGTTGATTTACTGAATCACTTTGATTTGTGCCCTAAAATCGCTTCTAATTGATTCCAGAATTCTTTATTTGCATTATTTGGAGAAAACATACCGATATGCTAATCATTAATGTGTAAGTAGTCAAATCCGAAGAGGGAAAGGGCTAACGTTATTTGTCTAGCAGAAATGAGGCACGAAGTCCCCAGGTTCGGCATGGTCCGAAATATCTCACCTCTGTTGCTAGACTGGTGGGAAAATCTCTCGCCAAGTGACAAAAATCATGTGAAAAGAGTTCTCGAAAATTTACCCTCCTTGCTAGACATTCAGCCAAATAATGTACTGATCGAGGCCGCTACTATGTTCTGGGATGAAAAGAGGGCTCTCTTTCATTTCGGTAATGTAGAGATGACTCCCCTTCTTGAGGAAATAAGAGGTTTTACCGGGTTACCCTGGGATAGTCCTGGTCTGCTGGTACTGGAAAATCGTGCTTCTATAGGGTTTTTTGTAACTGATGAGTCTTAGAAAGAATGACGAGTTAGTCTGCTTGAATAAGTCCTACATACCTTTCGACTTCCTTTAAGAACGTTATGGGCACAACATATCCTACCGTATCTATCATGATGAGTTTTCCATCACTTCCCTAGGTTGTCTCATTGTCGGGTTTTTGTGTTCATCGTGTGTTTTCTGGGTATGATAGTATTTCCAATTCAAGGAACATGATTCACACTCATTTGGCACTGATTATCAAAACCTTAATGGAAGGGATTGAGGGACAGGCTTACACTATTGTCCCTATGATCGTGGCAGAGATATACCGAGCCTTGGACCGCTGCAAGAAGGGATTCAGACATTTCGAGGGTTGTAATGATGGTTGTTGGAGAATCTTCAAAGAGGACAGTACCGTCAGGAATTTCCACGGCGACCATGGAATGACCACATAGCTTTCCACTATCCAAAAAGAAATGATATTCATCCCAGACAGGTTTGCGCAACCGGAAAACGCTGTGGATTGGGTACAATTTTTTAGCAATCTGACTGATGACAGGGTCCATTGGATGCTTGAGTGGTTCCCTACTAACGAGTTCATCATCAGGTCCAAGGATGTTCCCCACTTAGTGTTGATCGGGTTGAGGGGTATATATCCTTATGGTCCTATCAGGGTCATGAGACAGACTGGGAGAAAACAAGTCATACCGCGAGTCTCCAAGATGGTTCATTACAAAGAAGAATCAAGGTAATGCCATTCCATTCAAGTGTGAATCCCAACACATGTGGCATCTGAAGATTATTGTGGAGAAGGATACCATCGAACTGGATCGGTACTAAGCCGGTCATGTGTATTTCTACCTATCATTGTTGGATGATGACATAGTGGGAGAAGTCGAGCCAGGGGTCGATCGAGGAAACAGGGTCATAGATGAAGTTGCCGAAGCACAGGTGAAATACAAGAGGTTGCGTAAAAGAATCTTTGAGCCTGAGGCCAGACATTTGGAACAACACAAGGTAGATATGGAATCAATCAATGAATGGAGAGGAATTTCTACAGAATCAACAGAAAGGTTGGAGTATTTAGAGCAGGGTCTGATGGAGCTTTAAGGGAAGATGAGTAAAGGAGTCGTGGATTGTCTAAATGCGGAGGGAAACGAAGGAGGACACCTAAAAATGGCATATCTGTTGCTAGACATGCGCGACCAGGGGAATCTGATCGATGGGTCCAAGAAGGCCAAGCTTGGAGAAGGTCCCTCCTGGACCAAATAGATTAGAATTATTGCTTATTTGCTTTTCTAGAGTCGTTTTAGAAATTGATTGTAATAAGGAAAATGCCATTAGCAACGCTTTCAATAATTGTCATTCTAGAGGTTTGACTTATATATTACATTAATGAAATGAGGCAGTTATCGGCATTAAGTTTCTCCATATTTACGTGTCGATAGGCCTACCTCGGGCACAATGAGGTCCCCAAATTAGGACGCGAATCTAATTCTGCAATACATGTTTAAATATTGCCAAAATCCTTCAAAAATTCCCTACTGACTTGTTTACCTTTTTTCTTTTCTTTGTTTTGATTATTCCCATCCATTAAGGTTGGTTCGTGCATACTAGCCTCATCAGCATATCCTACCAGATCGAGAGGCCCTCCACCGCCTCCTCCTCCAAGTGATCTAAAGCATAAGGGAAAAGCTAAGATGGATTACATGAGCGGCATCAGGAAAGACAACGATGCGCATGCAGAAAATGTTGAAACTTCAGATGGTTGGAATACTCCGGCACAGAATGATTTGATTCTACAGCTGGAGTAGAAAATACTGGAATTGAAAGGGAAACTTGAGCAGGTCCGCAACTTGGCAAACCTCTCCCTCACCTTAAACATCCTAGATATTAACCAACAAAACGCCCAGAACCCAGCACCTCCTCAAAACGCACCAGACCAACATCCACAAAATCCTCCCGTACCTCATCAATACGCCACGCCTCCTCAAAATCCTAACCCTCCTCCAATACCAACTCCCTCAACACCAACATCTTCCAACTCAGTATCCGCAAACTACTACCTATCATACTCCTCAAAATACACCGCAACCTAGCCCCCATCTGCAGAACTCAACCAATGATCACCACCACAAATAAATCCCTAGTATCCATCAGAACAACCCCATATATGTAGAAACTCTACCTCACCCCACTCAACAAGCCCCATATACCCCAGAATCTGCCGAGAAGGACCTGCTCATCAAGAATATAGCAGAGGAACTTAAGAAGCTCACAATCCGAGTCTAAGGTGTCGAAGGGGTAAAGGCATTGATTGTTTGAACTATGAATATCTGTGTATTCAGCCAGACGTAGAACTGTCGGAGGGTTACAAACCTCCCAAGTTCAAGATGTTTGATGGAACAGGCAACCCAAAGGTGCATCTAAGGACATACTATGACAAGCTCGTAGGATTTGGAAAAGATAAGAGAATTCGCATGAAGTTTTTCACAAGAAGTCTCACTCGAGACGCCCTTTATTGGTACATCAGTCAAAATCCCAAGAAGTGGGTTAACTGGGTAAGAATGGCATCAGATTTCATGGATCCGTTCAGGTTTAATACGGAGAATACACCAGACGTCTTCTACATACAGAATCTCAAAAAGAAGCTAACGGAGACTTTTCGCGAGTATGCTACTCGATGGAGATTGGAATCCGTGAAAGTAAGGCCGGCATTTGAAGAAGAGCTGATGAGCAAGTTCTTTGTCCGAGCCCAAGAACCACAATATTATGAAAGGTTAATGGTTATCGAGAATCACAAATTCTCCGACATCATCAAGCTAGGGGACAGGATTGAATAAGGGATCAAGAGCAGAATGGTAACTGATTTTAAGGCATTACAGGCTATGAACAAAGCATTGCAGCCAGGGGGTATATCCAAGAAGAAAGAAGTAGGGGTCGTGATGGTATCCCAAGGTCCAAAATATCCTCTTACATATCAAACACCTCTACCTACATATCAGCCTTCACCTCCCAGATATCCACTCACCACCAGCCCGCCAAAACTATCAGAAATCCAGACCAAATTTCTACCGCAGGCCATCCAGACAATATACCTCTATTGCTGAACCTATTGATCAATTATACGAGAAACTGAAAGTTGTCGGATATGTCACCCATATTCCCGATGGTTCCATGGAAAACTCTTCTCAATGGGTCAATCCAAATAAAACATGTTCCTACCACTCCGGCATGAAAGGTCATACCATCGATGAATGTCGCACTTTGAAAGACAAGATCCAGACATTAATTGATACCAAGGTCATACAAGCAAGAGAGGCTACACCTAACGCCTGCAACAATCCTCTCCCGGATCATAAGGGCGAGGGAGTAAATGTGATAGAGAATGATGAAGAATGGGACCTGGAAGGGTCAATTGGGCTTATTCGAGAAGGGTATGACCCAAAGAAACCTACGGTCACTCTTATTCCTATTGTGGTCCAGATACAACCACCAGTCGAAGTTGAAATAGCCGCACCAACCCCGTTCGAGGTAGAAATAACACCCGCAGCTGCACCTGCTCCATTTGAAGTAGAAGTAACCATGCCCTTCACTATGACGGTAACATCCACACCACACTTTAAGACCAACACCATACCCTGGGACTATGTTTCAGAAGCGAGGAGGAAAGGAAAAGCAAAAATGGAAGAATGTGGTGCAGCACAAGGGATGACCAGGACTGGTAGAATTTATATACCTGAGAATTTGGGAGGAACAAGTAAAGAAGATGCCTCCAAGAAGCCCATTATTGAAACTGGCCCGGATGATCTCTGGGAAAAGGTGCAAGCGAGAAAATATTTTGTGGTAGACCATCTGAACAAAACTCCTGCTCAGATATCCATCATATCATTAGTGCAGAATTCTGAGGCACAGAGGAATGCCTTGATGAAGGTATTGAATGAATCTTACGTACCCAACAATATCACCAGTGCGGAGATGGCTAACATGGTAGGGCAAGTACTGGAGAGCCACAAGATCACCTTTCATGAAGACGAATTTCCACTAGAAGGATTAAGCCACAACATGGCACTGCACATCAAGGTACAATGCGAGGATAAATTCATTGCCAGGGTTTTGATAGATGGAGGTTCCAGTCTCAACATCTGTCCATTGACAACTCTGAAGAGATTGGGCAAAGCATTACATGTAATAGGGGCAGAGACTATGAACGTGAAAGCATTTGATGGATCTCAAAGGGCCACGATCAGGGAAACCAATCTTTGCTTACAAATGGGCCCAACTTAGTTTGATGTAGAATTTCATGTACTCGACATATCCGCCTCGTACAACTTATTATTGGGAAGACCTTGGATACATGCTTCTGGGGCTGTGGCTTCTACTTTACATCAAGTTGTAAAGTTCGAATGGAACCATCAGGAAGTGATCATTCATGGAGACGGGAGTAATCCCATTTATACCAACCAAACTGTTCCGGTCATGGAAAACAGAAGGAAGTTAGGTGGGGAGACTTATCATCGCATCGAGCGTGTCAATGCAATTGAGAAGGACAAGTGGTGGATCAGCAAAATAGAAAGCATACTAGCATGGGTAGGGTATGAACCTGGTAAAGGGATCGGGAAGAATCTCCAAGGTATTGCCAAGCCAATACAGCTAAAACGTCACGACACGACCATTAGATTAGGATATCAATACACCTGGCATGAGTATCGGAACCGGTCACCACTATGGCATGGTCCTTACTACCCTTTCGAGCATCCAATACCGCATATGTACCTATCTTTCCACCAAGCTGACATGATGTAGGGATCTGAAGAAGACGAGGTGCTAGCGGGTCTGAGGAATTTATTCTTAGAAAATGAAGACGTAGATTGCAGTGTGATAGTTGAGAAGGAGGAGGAAAAAGGCCTCATCATCCAGACAGTAGAGAAGGGAGATATTCTCAAGAACTGGACCACCACACCATCCAGGGCCCAACGAGTCACAGAGTAGCATGGCTGCTAGTGTCATTCATTTTGAAAACAATTCCTTTTGAGCATTTTGTTTAAATTCTTTTTCTTTCCTTTTAGTATTTAGCTTTGGAAAACATTGTTTGAAATCATTTAAGATTGCCCTATTTGAAATTTTAACATTTATCAACGGCTTGACGTTTTATTGTTATTATCTTTTATATCTTTCTCTCTACAGCATTACTATTTCTTACCTTGATGAATGAACGACTGTGACATGTAATGAGACAACGCAACATAGGAATAGTGACTCGGAAGAGATAAAAGAAGAAGACATGATACCCGAGGAAATCGTCAGAGAAGTTGAGAATTTTGAGAACAAACCTAAGTCCAACCTGGACGAGACTGAGGTAGTAAACTTGGGAGATTCTAAAACCGTCAAAGAAACTCGCATAAACATTCACTTGTCACCATCAGATAAGGAAGAGGACACTCCTTTCCTGAGAGAGTATGAGGACGTTTTCACATGGTCGTATGATGATATGACTGGGTTGAGCACATCCATAGTGGCTCACAAGTTACCTACCAATCCAATGTGTCCACCAGTAAAGCGTAAACTCAAAAAGCTCAAACCAGATATGAGTCTAAAAATCAAGGAAGAAGTCACCAAGCAGATCAAAGCTAAGGTCCTCAGGGTAGTTGAATATCCAACTTGGTTGGCCAACATTGTGCCGGTTCTGAAGAAAGAGGGGAAAGTCAGGGTGTGTGTCAACTACCGGGATTTAAACAGAGCAAGTCCCAAAGATGACTTCCCACTACCAAACATACACATACTGATCGACAATTTCGCCAAGCATGAACTCCAATCCTTTGTAGATTGCTTTACCGATTATCATCAGATTTGGATGGATGAAGAAGATGTGAAGAAAATAGCTTTCATCACGCCGTGGGGAGTAAACTGTTACAAAATGATGTCATTTGGTTTAGAGAATACTGGGGCCACCTACATGAGGGCTATGACAACCATTTTTCATGACATGATACATAAGGAGATAGAAGTATATATGGGTAACGTCATCATCAAATCCAAGAAGGCCACAGATCACATAAAAGATTTGAGAAAATTCATTGACCGGCTGCGAAAGTACAACCTGAAACTGAACCCCGCAAAATGTGCCTTTGGAGTTCCTGCCGGAAAATTGCTAGGGTTCATTGTCAGCCGCTGAGGAATTGACTTAGACCCGTCAAAGGTCAAAACTATCCAGGAGTTACCACCACCAAAGAACAAGAAGGACGTGATGAGTTTCTTGGGGTGTCTCAACTACATCAGCTGCTTCATAGCGCAATCAACTGTAATATGTGAACCAATTTTCAAAATACTGAAGAAGGATGCCGACACTAGCTGGACTGAAGACTGTCAGAAGGCTTTTGACAAAATCAAGGAATACCTGTCCACACAACCAGTCCTAGTCCCGCCAGAACCTGGTAGACCACTACTACTATACTTTTCCGTATTGGATGGGGCTTTCGGTTGTGTCTTGGGACAACATGACAAGACGGGGAGAAAAGAGAAATCCATATATTATCTGAGTAATAAGTTCACACCTTACGAAGCACGGTACTCCCTGCTGGAATGCACTTGTTGTGCTCTGACATTGATAACCCAAAAACTAAGGCACTACTTCTGTTCTTATACCACATATCACATATCGAGAATGGATCATTGAAGTATATCTTTTAGAAGCCTATGCCTACAGGAAAGCTGGCCAAATGGCAAATATTGTTGAGTGAGTTTGACATCATCTATGTAACTCGGAAGGCAGTTAAGGGACAGACATTGCCAGATCATCTTGCAGAAAACCCTGTAGGAGGAGAATACGAACCACTGAAAACGTATTTTCCTGATGAAGAAGCGTCATTCGTAGGAGAAGATATTGCTGAAACCTTTGACGGTTGGAGAATGTTTTTCGATGGAGCTGCAAACTTCAAAGGAGTCAGTATCGGAGCTGTTTTGGTGTCAAAAACTGGTCAACACTACCCGGTGTCCGCAAAACTCAGTTTCCATGCACCAAAAGTTATGGCAAGGTATGAAGCCTTCCTATTAGGGCTCAATTTGGTTGTCGACATGAATATTCAGGAATTGCTGGTGATTGGTGATTCAAACCTGCTGGTGCATCAGGTACAAGGAGAATGGGCTACAAAAAATACCAAGATACTACCGTATCTGCATCACGTACAAGAGATGATGAAGAGGCTCACGAAGATAAAGTTCCGACATGTCCCCGGAATCCTGAATGAATTCGCAGATGCACTGGCCACTTTTTCCTCCATGATACAACACCCGGACAAGAATTTCATCGATCCTGTTCCAGTGAGAATTCATAATCGGCCAGCTTACTGTGCTCATATTGAAGAAACAACAGATGGGAATCCATGGTTCCATGATATCAGGGAATATTTGTCAAAATGAGAATATCCAGAGCATGCAAACAACACCTAGAAACGCACACTTCGGAGATTGTCTAACCATTTCTTCCAGAGTGGGGGAATTCTGTGTAGAAGAACTCCAAATCTAGGGCTATTACGGTGTGTCAACGCCAAAGAAGCCTCCAAACTGCTTGAAGAGATATACATCGGGACCTGTGACCCAGATATGAATGGTTTCGTCCTATCCAAGAAGATACTCAGAGCCGGATACTTTTGGATGACTATGGAAACATACTGCATCAGGGATGTCCAGAAATGTCCTCAGTGCCAGATACATGCAGATATGATAGGGGTACCTCCAAACGAACTTAATGCAACAAGCGCACCTTGGCCTTTTGCTGCCTGGGGAGTGGATGTCATCGGACCAATCAAGCCCACCACTTCAAATGGGCACAGGTTCATTCTAGTGGCCATCGACTATTTCACAAAATGGGTTGAAGCTGCATCTTACAAAGCTGTAACCAAGAAAGTCGTCGCCGATTTGTCAGGGATCGTATTGATTATCGATTCAGGGTTTCATAATCCATCATCACTGACAATGCCGCCAATATCAACAGTGATGTGATGAAAGCTGTGTGTGAAACCTTCAAAATCAAGCATAAAAACTCCAAAGCATACCGACCCTAAATGAATGGAGTCGTGGAAGCCACCAACAAGAACACCAAGAAGATACTAAGGAAGATGGTAGAGAACGACAAATAGTGGCACGAGAAGTTACCATTTGCCTTATTAGGATACCGTACCACAGTCCGCACGTCAACCGGGGCAACCCCTTATCTATTGGTCTACGGTACTGAAGTCGTCATCCCCGCCGAGGTAGAAATTCCATCTTTGAGAATCATACAAGAAGTTGAACTCAGTAATGCAGAATGGATCAGAAGCCGCTATGAGCAATTAGATCTCATTGATGAGAAAAGAATGAATGCAGTGTGTCATGGTCAGCTCTATCAGAACAGAATGTCTAGAGCTTTCAACAAAAGGGTCAAACATAGACAGTTTGCACCGGGGCAGCTGGTGCTGAAACGGATCTTTCCGCATCAGGATGAACCCAAAGGGAGATTCTCACCCAATTGGTAAGGACCTGATATGGTTCACATGGTATTGACTGGAGGAGCACTCATACTCGCAGAGATGGACGGAGAAGTTTGGCCAAAGCCCATTAACTCAGATACAATCAAAAGATACTATGTTTAAACTGTTTGCATTTCTTCATATGATGTATTTGAACCGTGCTTGACTTGATTCCCATTTATGAGGGATACTTAGGCAGCCCTGTGGGTTCGATCACAATACAATAAAATTTCCATTTCCCCTATAATCAGAAACTGGGGCAGAATTTTGAGGGGGATCCTCAAAATTACGAAGCAAGTTCAGCCAACGGCACCGTATGCAGAATAGACAGAAGTTCGTCTGGGATCCGGGAGGAGGACCCTAAAAATTCTATGTAAAGAAGGTCGCAATGTATCTAATAATGTCACAGTTACTGGTTCATCTAATCAATTTTTAAATCGCATATTACTATGTTTTGAAAACTATGTATACGTATTTTTCAAAAAATTTATTTTTTTAGCCAAATTCTACCCATGGTAACTTTAACATGACTCTAGTGCGGAGCGGAGCAAAGCAAGCAGACAAAGGAACAAACCAACCTCCCCGCAAAACTCACAATTTTTCTTTGAATGCAGGAACAAGAGATAGTCACCAGTACATGCGCACCTTAGAATCACTATCTTCACAACAACAAAGCTACCGAACTCATCTCCAGCTAAGAAATACTCCATTATCACTTATTATTTATTCGCTGCATGAGACTAAGCACTGTCCAAACCTTGCATGAGGCTAAGCCCTGCCTCCTCAGCTGCATAAAGATAAGAATTGTCTTCCCATTGCATGAGACTAAGAATTGTCTCAAATCTTGCATAAGGCTAAGCACGGTCTCCTCAGCTGCATAAGGCTAAGCATTGCCTTCTCATTGCACGAGACTAAGCATTGTCTCCATCTTGCATGAGGCTAAGACATGCCTCCTCAGCTGCATAAGTCTAAGCTCTGCCTTTCCATTGCATGAGACTAAGCATTGTCTCCATCTTGCATGAGGCTAAGCCCTGCCTCCTCAACTGCACAAGGCTAAGCTCTGTCTTCCCATTGCATGAGACTAAGCACTGTCTCCATCTTGCATGAGGCTAAGCCCTGCCTCCTTAACTACATAAGGATAAGCATCGACTTCCCCTTGCATGAGACTAAGCATTGTCTCCATCTTGCATGAGGCTAAGCCCTTCCTCCTCAGCTGCATAAGGCTAAGCATTGCCTTCCCATTGGACGAGATTAAGAATTGTCTCAAACCTTGCATAACCACAAATGTTTCTCTATTCTAAACCTTGCATTATTCTCTTCTTTCGGGGCGAAGCTCTGCTCCCAACTCTACACAAGACTAAGCTCTGTCTTGTTTTATCTCAAACATCAAGTCTCTGCATATCATGGGCTGATATATAGCCAATTTTTTCAAAGGTGTCATAGTCTGAAGGCTCCATCCTCATAGCCGGAAGACACCATTCCATGGCTTGAGGATCTCTCAATATTGCACATCATTATTCAAAGGCGTCATGGCTCAGAGGCACCATCTTCATAGCCCGAGAACATCATTTCATGGACTGCGAATCCTTTACCGCACAATTCATGGCCCGGGACGTCATGGTCTAAGGACACCATCCTCACCGTCCAAACAAGATATCCATGGTCCAAAGGGAATTTGCATCATGTTTAAATTTATGCGATAATCTATATGCATCGTATTTTGAGTTTGCAGGCAATCCGGGAAGTAACCGTTCTCATAATGGATTATTTCCCATTCTCATCTCGTACTCACTCAAATATCCATAACCATACTCAATCTTGATTTTTCCTATCCAGAATATCCAGTCCGTTCTTACAATAATTCCATTATGTTTATTCTACCGTCGGATCCAGAACTACAAATGGCCTGATTCCTGTAAAACCATGGATATGTAGGCAGCTCAGAGACCAGAATGGGGCCTATATTTTTCAAATACACCATTCAGCCAAAATCGGTCATCATTTGTTTTACCCGACAACTCTTTCATCCTTCCCGGGGTAAAGAGGGGCAGCTGTTGATACCCAATTTTTCTCTCATATTTTTAAAATATATATATATATACTTTAAAAATAGTGCATATGCACCATCTTTTTATTTACAACCAGGAACAAGCATTTTTTATAATTTTCTATAATTTTTTAAGGCATTAAATCAATTTATTTCTATATTTTTATTATATCAATTCCCATTAATTACCTTATTATTTTTATGATGATTTTATCGTTTAAACTTACCATTTACACCCATATTAGGTTTTAAATATTTGATACATTTATTATATTTACATTTGCATTTTTTAAGGCTAAATTGCATATTTTTGCAATAATAGCTCATACATGCCTATAATTACTTTATTTATGCAAAAAATAACCTTTTATATTTTTATAGTATTAAATAATTGTTTTAAATCATTTTTATGCATAAATTATATTTTTTTATTTTTTTATTATTTTTACAAATTATTTATTAAATATTGGGTATTTAAATAATAGCCCAAATTTTACCCCAATTTCGGACCAACACTCCAGCCCAATTACCCCAATTCCAAACCAAACATCCCTTTACTAAAACCCGGTTGGTACCCGCCAAGCCAAGCAAAGCCAATCTTTTTTTAAAATCCTGGCCATTGATCTTTAAGATCAATGGCCCACGCTTAACCCCACCCTTTTAATTACCCAAATTCCCCTAACCCTAACCCATTTTTCACCACCCACCGCCCCTAAATGCTCTCTATTCTTCTTCTCCTCTGAAGGAACCCTAGCGTCGTTAACCTATTATCCCCTCCGATTCACCCAGAAATGGAACCAATCAATGATTCCCTTACCTTGTTGACCACCTCTCGCTACTGGATACTCATCTAAGATGTTACTTAGTTGCTTGCCTAAACATGGCAAGAAAATCTCGTCATAATCGAACCAAAGACGATTCAAACCCTTGATTAATCTACTTGATGTCTATATTAATTCTCATTATTTTATTGTATGGTTCTCTTCTGTTGATACTTATTTACCCTAAACTAGGGTTTTTAGATCTCTTTAGATCGAACCAAAATTGGTTCGATTCTTTGATTTTGGGTGATATTTTGTCTATATTCATCCTATTCTATGTGATATTTACGTTTTATTTTAGATTTCACCGATTTTTTCATTTGTCCTAAAACCAGTGTTTGAATTTCCCTTTGTTCCTTATTGATTCTCAACCGATACTTTTCCTTTTCTGAGTTTAACTACTATTTTTCCTTATGTTTCCCTATCTTTTATTTTATTCTTTGCCTTAAAATTGTTTTGGTATCATTTGTGTGTTTTCCTGTTGATTTACTGAATCACTTTGATTTGTGCCCTAAAATCGCTTCTAATTGATTCCAGAATTCTTTATTAGCGTTTGAACGATTTGTTTGCCATGTTTACTTTCTCGATCTCTACACGATTCCCCTTTAGGACAGACTGGAAAATCATTATAACCTCACTAGATCTAAACTTAACTCTGTTATTCTATATTGTGGTCTTGGCCGGCTGAAAGCCAAGGCCATTAAGTTCTGGGTCTTTTACTCCTTATTGACGATTCAGAATACTGTGGGTTTTGTTCTTTTCTTGCATTTCTCGCTCAGCTGGTGAGTCACTTAACTTCTGTACTTGCATTCTTACACATCTCTGATTTGTATATGTTATTCTTGATCAATCCATGATCTAATATGCATACGAGTAGTGTTTAGACATTATCCTTGTTAAGTTGTGTATGTCTTGGTCTCTTTAATCTTTGTTTGCTCCTAATGTTGCATGTTCTGAAGTTGTTTGAACCTCTTTAGGGCCTATTCAGTTAGTGTATTGACTTTTGAATGCCTATGAACATGTTTATTCATCTATCCCCCTCACCCCCCCCCCTCTGAATCTCTGCAGTAGTCTATGTTGTTCCTTTCAGTGTTAGTCATTATGGCCTTAAGCATGCTTATTTGATCCCATATCCCTTTAGTATCTGCTTGTGATCTCAGTATGTTTTGAATTGTCACTTTAAGGAGCTAGGCTAAACCTTTGGCACAAACTGAATCACGTTCCATTAATTAGACCTCCATAACAATTCTTGAATGTTTATCTGCTATTTGTGTGCCTTTCATGATATCCAGAATCTCTGTAAAATGCTCTGGCATACGTGTCTGTGATCCTGCCCAATAGCTAACATGATGCCCTATTCTTTCTTTGATTATGTGGTTTAGCACAATGTTGCTTACATACGTAGCATAATTCCCAATCATGTTTCAACTTGCCTAGTGATGATAACCCCAATCAATCTTGCAAACATGCTCTTATCAGCCTCCTTTTAGCATGTGACTGTTTCTGCACTAAGTGTTGAACTTTTTTTTAGTTTTACATTTAGTTGGCTCTTAGGTTCTGGGATTTGTTCAACTGTTTGCTTAATATGTTCAATTTGGTTGTGTCTGTTTAAATCCTTCTATTCCTGTCCCTTAACCTTACTATTTTCTCTTTCACCTTTTGCTTAAGTTCTTTGAATCCTATTCTTGGCCGGCTGAAAGCCAAGGCAATTTAGGTTCTGTCCTTTGACCTCTCTAGTGTGAGCACTTATCGGGGTCCATATGAGACCCTTGGGAACTCTGACATACTCGGTATTTGGTCTCTGCCTTAATATATTGGTGAATCACTCATCGACTGGTTATTTGGTATCTATGAACATGAAATTTGGAGTTGTTGTGGGTTGAAGGCCTGGCCTATCCAGGTGTATTTGGGCCTGTTGTAGGCTCCCTATAATTTTACTTAATTTGTAATTCATTCATTAAATTTTGGTCTGTAATAATTATTTGTAATAACAATTCTGGGGTATTAGTAAAAATGGGAAAGGGTTAATATTTTATATCTGCTATAAAGTGGGGTAGAAATCCTGCCTATAGGATTAATGTTGTGAGGTTGAAGGTTATCTGTTAGAAATCATGCTTCTGGGTGTCTTATTGTGTTCAGTAAGTATGTGCTAGAAACCATGTGCATAGGTTCAATGCTTGGCTTGATTATGTTCTCTTACAGACCATGCCTATAGAAATGGTATGGTTCAATGTGTGTGTGAATTCCTGCTCGCATACTTTTTCGTTCAGATTGTAGAAATCATGTCTATAGGATTCAACACTGTTCAGATTATAGAAATCAAGTCTATAGGATTCAACACTGTTCATATTGTAGAAATCATGCCTATAGTATTTAAACGGGATCAAGTTATAGAATGCATGCCCGAATTTATTTATTTGTTATTTATGCATGTTTACCGTGATGTTATCCTCGCTAGAAAGCATGCCTATAGGATTAAAATGAATAATTCTAGGTATGTTTCTGTGACTTGCCACTATTTATTATCGCACAAAACACTTAAATACCATGCTGGTAGGATTAATCGTGTGGTGCTAAAATCAGTAGGTAAACTTTGTAGGTTCTGATAATCGCATTAAGAAACTAGTTTTTTATCACCTAGATATCCTGCCTATAGGATTTTGCAATTAATGAAGCTTGTTAATACTAATCAGTTTGTGTGCATTTGCTGCCTACATACGGAGGCTAATTTGAGCCCTTACTTGTTTCTATTTGAAAGTCCTAACTGTTTTGTATGTCGCCTAGTTTTATCCTTTTGAGCAACCTAAGTTAAGGTCTAGAACCACCCTAAAACAGAGGTCCAAATGCCTCCTAGGTCGTAGCATGGGACGGGTAGTGAACGCATAGGGTAAGACTTAGAATTGATTAGAGCGCTTTAGGTAAATAACTTAAAGATAGTAGTTGGGTAGCAGGAGATGATAGTATGTGCCCGCTGAATAATATGAGTAACACCCAGTCTTGAGGGAGTTATGAAGTATTATTTATGTTGCACGAGGTGATCCTTTAGGCAGAAAAACTTAGAACCCCCCCCCCCCCCCTCAATTCTGTTTCAAAATAAATGATTATTGCATTTGTCCATTGTCTCTTTTCTCTTAGACTAATCCACATGATTTGAGTTCGGTCGGTACCCACCGTTGTGGACCTCGAGGAGTGCCTAAAACCTTCTCCTTGAGGTAATTTGAGCCCTTACCCGAGCTTTGGTGACGCAAACTAGTAAATCTGAGCCATTTGCAATAGGTGCCATAACGCACCTTAATCCATTAGGTGGCGATTCTCTTTTAATAACCCTTCCTTCCTTTTAAAAGAGTTGTCAATGTCGAAACCCGATTTCGCGAGAAAAAAGGGCGCGACAAAGTGTAATCTAGGGCATATCATACAATTACACTAAATATATACCTAATCCCAATTCTAACTCCCTATGGATTCGATGCCGACTTGCGTTGGGTTTTATTATTGCATCGACCGCCTCACTACCTATATATGTGGTGTGAGTTTGGGCGAGATCAATTTTTGGTGTCGTTGTCGGGGAGTTAAACGAATTTAGCCATATATCTAGGTTTTTGTGTGCTTTGTCTTTCTTTCCTTCCGAGTTACTAATTTTCTTTTTGAATTGCTTACAGGTACGACAATGGCTCTCAACAATGAGCCCATCAAGAATTTGCCATTAGGGGAGGAAGTGGACGATGATCAAGGAGATGAGGTTATCCTTGAACCTCAAGTAAACAGGCGAGGCCAACCGCCTCATGATAATGTTCCCGTCCCTCCCCCATCTCCACCAAGAACGACAGTGCACCGGGTGCTGCCGAATGAGGGTTATGCAAGTGTTATAGTCCCGCCCCGTATTAGGGTAGGCAACTTCCAAATCACCAGCGTGATGCTTACACTTGAGCAACGGGGTTTCTTCACCGGGGCTCCAAGCCAAAATGCTTATAAGCACCTCAAGGGATTCATCGATACTTGTTGAGGGATCAAGCAAACAAATGTTTCCGAGTATGCACTGCGTTTGAGGCTATTTCCCTTTACTCTACGGGGAAAGGCATTGGACTGGTTAGAGAGATTACCCAATTATTCCATCCATACATGGGATGAGTTGGCCGAAAAATTTATTGTTAAATTCTTCTCTCTGGGCACATGGCTACATTACAGGATGAGATTCTAGCGTTCAAGCAAGAGCCCGATGAGCCATTGCATGATATTTGGGAAAGATATCGTACCATGATTAAAGAGTGCTCGAATAATGATATGACCGAGGCCATGATCCAAAAACCTTCTACAGGGGGGTCAACACGACAAATCAATGTTTGGTAAATCAACTCGCCGGCGGGAACTTCATGAACACGCGTTATGCCGAAGTTTGTGAAATTTTGGATTAGAAGGAGGATACTTTGTCGGCGTGACAAAGTAGAGTCAATGTTACTCAAGGTGAACCAAATGCCATTCACCTACACAAGGAGCTACATGATCATGGGCAAGCTATTTCCAAGTTGACAGCCATAATAAACCAACTGGCCAAAGTTCGGCTTCAACAAGTTCAAGGGCCGAAGCAAGTGAATGCGATGGAAGGGGTGAATATGATGATGAACAAGAGACGGCAAAAAGGTCAACAAGGGAAAAGTCGTCCAGAAAAATTTGGTCAAGACGATAGTGGGTATGACGAAGGTGATTTGTACAATGAGCAAGAATAAGAAGAAGTGCAATATGTCAACAATTATCAAGTTCAAAGAAATAATGCTCAATGACAAAATCAACAACAATGGAGATCACAAGGAAATCAAGAAAATTGGAACAACCAAGTCCACCAAGGCAATTGGATTGGTGGTAACAACAACCAAGGCAATTGGGGAAATAACAATAATCAAAGCAATTGGAATAATCAAGGTAACCAAGGCAATTGGGGAGGCAATAATCAAGACAATTAGGGTGGAAAAAATTAAATCAATTGGGGAGTAAACAACAACCAAGGGGATTGGAACATCAATAACCAAGGGAATCGGGGGTCGGGCTTTCAAAGGCCCCCGATATATCAACAACCAAGCAACCTGCCTTCATATCCCTCTCAAGGTTCTAGTTCTTCCAATAATGAAATGAGACGGATTGAAAATATGTTCAAGAAAATGATGGAGAAAAATGCCAACTCCGATGCTCAATTATCCTCCCACAACACTTCAATCCGCAATTTGGAGGTTCAACTTGGCCAAATCTCGCAAGCTTTAAACACTCATCCAAAGGGGACACTACTGAGTGAACGGTGGTGAACCCAAAGTGTGGAACAATACGGGATATGCCATGGCCGTAACCACGAGAAGCAGAAGAGGTGGAGATGCAACTACTTTAAATCAAAGAAGAATTATGTATGATGATATGTTGGTTCAAGAAGATGAAACTCCAAGTAATGTGGTTCAAGCTAACGAAGAAGTGAGGATTTCCATTGATGAAAGTGTGGAGGAAACCCAAGAGGAAGTGAACCCGCCTAGGGAGCACATGATTGACATACCGTAACTGGTAGTGCCAAAGGCCAAGGCACCAATTCCAAGGCCTCCTCATATATATCCTCAAAGGCTTGCAAAGCAAAATAGTGAGAACCAATTCAAGAAATTTATTGATATGATGAATATTTTGTCAATTAATGTGTCGTTGGTTGAAGTGTTGGAACAAATGCCGGGATATGAAAAGTTCATGAAGGATTTGGTAACAAAGAAAGGATCAATGAATTGTGAAACAATCAAGATGACACATCAACTGAGTGCTATTGTGCACTCAATGGCTCCGAAATTGGAAGATCTCGGTGCCTTCACAATCCCTTGCATTATTGGGAGTGCCGATTTTGCCAAAGTTTTATGTGATTTGGGGGCAAGTAATAACTTGATGCCCTACTCTGTGTTCAAAACTTTGGTAATTGGGCAACCAAGACCCACATCTATGAGGTAGCATACGGCGGATCGGACTATGAAGAGGCCATCAGGAATTATTGATGATGTGTTAGTTCATTTTGATAAGTTCATCCTTCCAGCGGACTTGTGATCATTAATTGTGAGGTTGACTACGAAGTGCCTATTATCTTAGGTAGATCTTTCCTTGCTATGGGGAAGGCTCTAGTTGATGTGGAAGCCGGTGAGCTCACCTTCCGGGTGGGTGATGAAAAAGTGATTTTCCATGTGTGCAAATCGATGAGGCAACCAAATAGCAACGAAGTTTGTTCATTCGTGGATTTAGTGACCGAAGTAATTGTTGATGATACTAGTGATGTGATGAATATTGAGGATACCTCGGAAGCTGCGTTGCTTAATCAGGATGAGGATGAGAAGAAAGGCTTTGTGGAATGTATCAATGATTTGCAAGGAATGGGGTAATATACGTATGAGCCCCGAAAATTATCCTTAGATCTTGAGAATCGAAAGACTTCTCCAACAAAGCCCTCAATCGAGGAGCCTCCCACCTTGGTGTTAAAGACTTTTCCTTCACATATCAGGTATGAGTTTCTTTGCCCTTGTTCCACTTTACCTATTATTCTTTCCTCTTGCTTGACTAATGTGCAGGTAGATTCTACGTTGGCGGTGCTCTAAAAGAGGAAGAAAGTTATAGGTTGGACATTGGCGGATATTCGTGGTATAAGCACCGCCTTTTGAATGCACAAGATTATTTTGGAGGAGGATGCCAAACCCTCTGTGGAACATCAAAGAATATTAAATGAAGCAATGCAAGAGGTAGTGAAGAAGGAGATCATCGAATGGTTGGATGCCGGGGTTGTTTACCCCATTTCCGATAGCTCTTGGACCTCTCCGGTGCAATGTGTCCCAAATAAAAGGGGCATGACGGTGATAACAAATGATAAAAATGAATTTATCCCCACAAGAACTGTCACCGGGTGGAGAGTGTGCATAGACTATAGGAAACTCAACAAAGTCGCTCGGACAGATCATTTTCCGCTTCTATTTCTTGATCAAACTTTGGATAGGTTAGCCGGATGTGCTTGTTATTTCTTCGTTGATGGATACTCTTGCTACAATCAGATTCTTATTGCTCCTGAGGACCAAGAGAAAACAACTTTCACTTGTCCCTACGGTACTTTCGCCTTTTTATAGATGTCATTTGGGTTATGCAATACACCGACGACTTTTCAATGGTGTATGATGGCGATCTTCATCGATGTGGTGGAGGACTTTTTTGAAGTTTTCATGGCCGATTTTTCTGTGGTGGGGAATTTTTTTGAAGAGTGTTTGGACAACTTGGACAAGGTATTGGCTAGATGTGAGGAAAAAAACTTGGTTTTGAATTGGGAGAAATGCACTTCATGGTCGAGGAGTCCTCAGTCACAAGATTTCAAAGCATGGAATTCAGGTTGATAAAGCCACAATTGAAGTGATATCCAAACTCCCTCCCCCTACATTCGTGAAGGGAATAAGGAGCTTTTTAGGTCATGCGGGGTTCTATCACCGATTCATCAAGGACTTTTCTAAGGTGGTAAACCCCTTGTGCAAACTTTTGGAGAAGGATTCCAAGTTCCATTTCAACGAAGATTGTATGAAGGCATTCGAATTGCTCAAGTATAAGTTGACTACTACTCCCATTATCACCGCACCGAATTGGAGCTTACCCTTTGAGCTCATGTGTGATGCAAGCGACGTGGCGGTTTGAGCGGTATTGGGGAAACGTATCAACAAGATCTTCCATCCGGTCACCTATGCTAGCAAGACCATGAATGAGGCCCAAGTCAACTACATTGTGACCGAAAAAGAGCTTTTTGCTATTGTCTTTGCTATGGAGAAGTCCCGCCCGTACTTGATGGGTACAAAGGTGATCGTTCACACCGACCATGTGGCGCTTTGATATTTGATGAGCAAGAAAGACTATAAATCAAGACTAATATGGTGGGTACTTCTTTTACAAGAGTTTGATCTAGAGATTCAAGACCGAGGGGAGTGAAAACTAAGTGGCGGACCACTTGTCTCGGTTGGAGGAGGAGGGGAGGCCATATGATGGCCTTGAGATAAATGATTCATTTCTCGACGAGCAACTCCCATAATTTCTATGACCGGGATTCCATGGTTCGCTGAATTAGCCAATTATCTTGTGAGTAGCATTGTGCCAAATGAGTTCTCTTCAAACCAAAGGAATAAGATCAAACGGGATTGCCTTGACTACTATTGGGATGAGCCCTATCTCTTCTAGATTTGTACCGATGGTATGATCCGACAATGTGTATCGGAGGAAGAACAAATGGGAATTCTTGAGGCTTGACACTCTTCGCCATATGGTGGTCACCATGGTGGAGAAAGGACTGCTACAAAGCTGTTAAGTTGTGGATTCTATTGGCCTTCTCTTTACAAGGATGCTAGCAATCTCGTCAAGAGTTGTGATGAATGTCAAAGGGCGGTGGGATTTCCAAGAAAAATGAGATACCCCTCACCACCATCTTGGAGATTGACATTTTTTATGTGTGGGGCATTGATTTCATGGGTCCGTTCGTGAGCTCTTGTGAGAACACTTATATATTGGTAGTTGTGGATTACGTGTCAAAGTGGGTTGAAGCTGTGGCTTTTTCCAACAATGAAGCTCGGAGTGTGGTAGCATTTTTGAAAAAGAACATCTTCACAAGGTTTGGTACACCAAAGGCCATTACTAGTGATGGGGGATCACACTTTTACAACAAATCTTTTGATACTTTACTCTCAAAGTATGGCGTCACTCACAAAGTGTCGACACCCTATCATCCTCAAGCAAGTGGACAGGTTGAAGTCTCCAATTGTGAGATCAAGAGTATTTTATCAAAGACCGTGAATGCCAACCGAACAGATTGGTCGAATAAAATTGATGATGCTCTGTAGGCTTATAGGACAGCTTATAAAACACCAATTGGTATGTCTCCGTATTGGTTTGTGTTGTGAAACGTTTGTCACCTACCGGTGGAACTTGATCATAAGGCTATGTGAGCATTGAAGAAGCTTAATCTTGAGTGGGATGTCGCCGCCAACTTAAGGGTAGGACAATTGAATGAGCTTGATGAATTCTGATTCCATGCATATTCAAGTTCGTCCTTGTACAAGGACAAGATGAAGTATCTCCATGACAAGTATATCCGAAATAAGGAGTTCAGAGAAGGCAATCTTGTGCTATTGTTCAATTCTCGGTTGCGGATGTTTCGGGGAAAGTTGAAATCCGAGTGGAGTGACTCATTTGAAATTTTACATGTGCCTTTGGTGCATTAGACGTAAAGAACAAGAATGGTGAAGTGTTTAGAGTCAATGGTCATCAGGTGAAACATTATCTTGGCAAGGTTGATGATGGCCACATTGTGGCGCTGCTTCATTTCAAGTGATTGATGATAACTTGCGTCATGTCGCGACGTTAAATCGGGCGCTTCTTGGGAGGCAACCCATGTTTCTTTCCATTTTATTCATTTTTTTCTTTTTAGATTAAAAAATTGTATTGAGCTAACCGTTTTTGAAGTGAATTGCAGGAATGAGTGTGTATTGCAGGGACAATCTGGAAAAATTGCCAAGTGTGGAACATTATGCGGACCGCACCAAAATTGTGTGGACCGCAAATATGGGTCTGCGGTCGCACAATTTGGGATCCAAAATCACCAACTCTCTAAAGTTTGGTTTTGCAGAAAAAAAGCCAATATATGCGGACCGCACAAGGTTATGCGGCCGCACTCATTTTTGTGCGGAATGCAGAGCTAAGTCCAACCCAAGTAAGGAGTGAAGACCGCACTCAAAATTATGCGGCCACACTCAGGTGAGATCTTGACCAACTTTTCTAGGGTATAAATAGGGCTTTTCACCACTATTCATACTTTACACTCTCTGAACTCCCAAGCCCTAGAAAACATTGTGCAACCCAAAAATTGTTCCCATATTCTCACTCAATTCATCAAGTTAGATCCTTACTTGCATCATTCACTACTGGTATGTTCAATTCATGTAGAGTTCTGTTCATTTTTCTCAATTTTTGTTTTGATTTCTTTGATTAGTTTAGTCAATTTTAGGCCTGAAAATGTCAAATGTGCTTAATTGTGCTTCAAAATCATGTGGGTAGTTTCATACATGCTCATTAGGGACTGGGTAGACCACTAATGTTGTTAATTTGTGCACGACATGCTTAAATTATGAAAAAATTGCAAGAACCTAACTGAAGTACAGTCACTGTTTGAATTGTGCGGCCGCACACATTTTTGTGCGGTCCGCATACTTGATAAATAGGGATTTTGGTGTGTTTGAAATGTACGGACCACACTCAAAATTTGTCGGTCCGCAGAAAATATGTGCGGCCGCATAAAAATGGGTGTGACCGCACTCAAAACTTCAGAGAGTCAGAACTATCAGATTTGGACTTGTGCGACAGCAATCAAAATTGTGCGGTCTGCACTTGAGGCTATGCGCCGCACTCAAAATTGTGCGGTCTGCACTCTAGTATTTGCGGTATGCACTAGACAGTCTGCGGCTGCACTCAGAATTGTGCGGTCTGCACTGTCTGAGTAACGACTGCTTGTCTGCAATTGTTCTGCAACTGTGTTTACTTGCTTTGAAATCAACAGACATATGTAACTTGTATTGCAGACAATGGTTAGATCCCCTGGCAGAGGAAATACATCGAAGGGGAAAGGTGAATCCTACCGAGGCAGGGATAACGACACTCACCCTCTAGAGGTGAAATCAAAACTCATTGCAAGAAGCCGACCACCGGTAGAGGGAGGGCCGCAGAGCCCTCAGAATCTATCTCTTATAAGCCATCAAGGAAAGCCTTCGAGGGTCACTCTGTGGAGGTCCAGCCTGAACCCCAGTCCCAACTACCTCAACCCACTAGGCGCTATCAATTGCGCAATGAGCCTACAAATAGTTCTTCTGCCGATTATGATGTGGGAAGTCAGGGTTCTGAGCCCTCCTCTTGCACCTATTGATGTGGATGATGATTATTTCCCGGATGATGGTAGAGGGGGAGACACTCAAGTGGGTGGTATTGAAAGGAAAAAGAAGAGGGAAATGTGGGAGGATATATTCGTCAGCTTGATAGCATTTAACAGATTCCGGGAGTTGTGGCAAAAAAGGTCGCTCACACTTGAGCAAAAATTCTTGATGAAGGATTTGGATATTCATAATCCAAATTTCCTTAGGCAGTTCCAGGAGCGCAAGGGATGGAAGTGGCACCCAATTTTAGGTGCAAACGAGAACTTGGTCAGGGAGTTCTACGCCAACGTGGTTCACATCAAGAAGGGGGAAAAATGACGAAAGTGAGAAATTTGGAAGTCCGCTTCGATCCCGTCTCTTTGAATGCTTATGTGGGTTTTAAGCAAGTGGAGGCAGTACAGTACTTAGAGAATTTAGCTCTCGGTGAAGTAGCTCGCCCTTGGCTAGCTGAGATTTTGGCTGCCCAAGGACCACCACCACCATAGATCACAGCAGGAGTTCATATCCTCCGGGTCACCTTTGTGTGTAGCAGGATTGATCCGAGCTTGAATGAGAACCTCCTCCCACTTCCCCGAGCAGTTCTGGTGGATTCTATTATGGCGAGGTACCCGATCAATGTGGGTGTCATCATGTCAACCAAAATCACAGTGGCGGTCCAGAAAAGCGAAAACTCCTACCCTTATCCGAACACCCTTACAGAGTACTTCAATGATGTAAAGGTGGATCCAAGGCCATATGACACAAAGGCAAAAGCTAAGAGGACTTTTTCTTGGTATCACTTGCAGGGTGCGGACAAACTGAAGTTCAAGGGTAAGGACACTACCACAGTCGGACAGTCTGATGAGAGGCTGCTGCTAAGCCATCTACAGTTTCCATGTCTGCCACAGCAGCCGGACCTTCCACCGGAACAGCCGCCATGCCACCACCTTCATCCTCTCGGCCACCAAGTTCAGTTCTAGTTCCTGCCCCATCCACCTATCCTCTCACTGCGTTGCGAGTCTCCCAGACTTTGGTAAGCCTCAACAACTGGATACAGACAGCCACTTCTAAGTTGTCTGACATCTCTAGTACTGTTGCAGCGCAGTCCTCTACTCCAGCAGTGTCACAGGTACCTCCTTTAGTGGAGGAAACATTGAAGAAGATTCTAGACAACCAGAGGACTATCATGGACACTCTAGTAGCTCAGGGAGGGTGCCATTGAGGAGTTGGCCAAGCAAGTGAAGAAAATGAGAAAGTCCCAAGCTTCGAAGAAAGTAGTAGAGAGTTTGAGACAGGAGATGCACAAGTTAGCAGCAGCAGGTGACTTTCCATTTGACTTACTGATAGAGACAGGTTCATCAGTACCAGCTGACCTAGCACCACCATAACCAGAGGCGTCAGCTGGCCAGTTTGACGAGCCAGATCTCATTGCCCCCACTACTGAGGAGATGCTTCAGATGCTCACCAACCCTGTTGTCCCTCAGCCCGGAGATGATGATATTCAGTTAGAGTAGACCGAGGGTGGTGATGCTGCAATTCACCCCGAGACCACATAGGGAGTTTTCTTTAGTCTCTACCCTCTTATGTTTTGATTTTGTTAAGCATTGAGGATGATACTTGTTCTTTTTTTGGGGGGAGGGGGTGGTCTATTTTGATATTTTGGATGATTTGGATGAATGTTGATGACATTTGATAACATTTGGGCCTGTAATAACTTTAGTACTCTTTTTCTTTTTCTTCTATCTTTATTTATCCCTCATTATGTATATACTCATTTGCCTTACCTTTAGTAAATTATTTCATAGCTTTTTCGTTTTTTTCCCTAATAGTATAACTTCTTAGTTACTTTATTAGCTTCTTTTTATGTTTTAGTAAACAATAAGCCTTTGGTTTTCTTAATGTCACGGTTCTTTCCAAAGGTGGATCTTGTGTGAACCGGGTGGCTCTTCCCAACGATGGATGGCGTGACAACTTTCTTAAGGGATTGAGTCAGTTCTTGATGTTTAGGTAGAAAGAAGTAGTGTTAATGAATAAATAAGGGTCAAGCATGTTTCACTTGGTACCAACACACTTAATATGCGCTTATGGTTAAAAACAAGTTTTTGTAAAGAAATAGCTGTAGTCAGTGATCTTGTGACTCTTGTGTTGACTTAGGCAATCATCATGTCGTTTAGTTAAATCATTAGCGAATTTCAATCTTGAATGTGGTTGTTGTGGGACCTTGACTCCTTTCTCTTTAACAATCCAGGTGTGTGAGAGGTGAGGTATTTTGTTACAAGTCCAAGTACCCGTCCGAATGGTCTAGAACTTTCCCCGAATGTGTTTCTAGACAAAATTTAAGTTAGCTTGGCTTGAGAAGTGATTTTAGGCTCTCCTTGGCCCGTTTTAAAACCTTCCATGGCCCACCAATGATATCCTATTTAGTAAACTCTTTTGAGCCTAAATCCTTTTTATTCGATGACCACATTACAATCCTTTAACCGTTTTCTAATGACTCTCTCTTGGCACCCGACTTTTCTTTAGCACTCATATGATTCAAATGGAAAAAAAATAAGTTTGGGGGGAGAGACGAGAAGTTGAAAGATGGTTTCAAGGAACAAAAAGACAAAAGAAATGAAGAAGAGAAAAAGGCAAAGAAAAAGAAAGGAAGAACAAAGAAAAACCCAAAAAGAAAGTGAATAATGTGAAAGGGTTGAAAAGATGCAAAAGAAAGAAAAAGTGCAAATCATGGAGAAAGCAAAGAAGGAGATCGTGAATAACATGAAAAAGAAAGAGTGATGCCAAGTCTCTCTAATCCCCCTGAGGGAAAAGAAAATGACTCAAAGTGTCGGCAAAGTATGAGCCAACAAGAGAATATGAAGTGCTAAAGGAGAGATGAACCGATTCCAATCCCATATTTTCCTCCTTAGTCCAAAAGCCTTCATTACATGCCGAAAAATCCCTACGTGATTTCAAGCCGAGAGATCTTATATTAGTGGTGATCTACATGAGGAGCAAGCATATGGTACTTAGAGCCGGTCTTGAGACATTCTTTTGAGAGTGATGAACGAGTCTTTCTCGAGTCATTATTTTGAATTCTTCATTCGTGAGTGAGATGAGCTTCCGGAGAGTATAGGAGGAGGAGTTTGGGATCCACAGTGACTTGCATAAAAGTGCGAGCTTCCTTAATGCACAAAATCAACCCTTGATGCTCAAGCGTCACTTTAGAGCCATTTATGCTTCAACATTCAACTCCTAGGTTTGTTAATGATTCATAATCGTGTGGGTGATTCTTGGTCCTAATTGATTTGTGTTTAACACAACTTAGGCCAGCTGAAATATCATTTTTTCTAATAGAGGTGGGAATTGCCTTAATTTCTTGAGGACAAGCAAAATCTTAAGTATGGGGGAGTTGATAAGTAGGGATTTTGACCACTTATTTGCTTTCTTTTACTTGCATTTTAGCTCAAAAATGATTAATGGTATTCCCGAGAATTAATGAAATATGCTTTTCTTCAGGAATATTGGGAAACGAGCCAAAGAAGTCAAAATCAACTCAAAAAGGAGTAAAAATTGGACAAGGACCAAAACAAGGAAAAAAGGGCTACAGTGCGGACCGCACAATATTGTGTGCGGCCGCAAACTCTGAAAGAGTATTGATGAATTCTCTTCACAAAGTGCTGACCGCACAATTCTTGTGTGGTCCCAGAAAACAAACTTCAGAGAACTTACATTTTGGAGGTTTCTGGTGTGCAGACCACAATACTATTGTGCGGCCGCAGGATGACAAGTGCGGTCGCACTCAATATTATGCGGCCCAAAAAATATCAGATTCAGAGAGCCATGATTGAAGTTGTGAGGACCGCATTATTATTGTGCGGCCGCAGGAGTCAAAGTACGGTCGCGCTCACAAATGTGCGGTCCGTAGAAGAAGGTCCAAATCCCAGCCCAAGTCAAGTGTGGGGCCGCACTCAGAAAAGTGCGGTCCACACAAATAGATGAAGTGCGGCCGCATCCCACTTTTATGCGATCGCAGAGCCAGCCAATCTCAAAATGTGGACCGCACACAGAATTGTGCGACCGCATAACCTCCGCAGAAGCATTTTTGTCATATATTTTCAGCTTAGTATAAATAGAACTTTTTGTCATTTTTAGGTTAAGTTGGATCAGTGTAGAGCACCTGAGCCGTTTTCTTTACTGTATTAAGTAATATTGTACTAGATTAGCTTCTAAACATTAGGTTTTCTTTCCATAATTAATTATTATGCATTCTATCTTAATTTCTTCTTTTATTTCTTCATTTTTTTATGAGTAGCTAAACCCCTATATAGGGTTATGACCCAACCATAGTATGGGTACTTAATGGGTTATTGATTTAGGGCTTATTTATGATTGGGTATATGTTATTTAGCCTTGTTCTTGCTTGCATTCTAGAATTAATGGTTGCAAACATTGGTTCATGCCTATTTGACTTAGTCTCTACTTGAGAAAGAGAGACTAAGTCTAGGATAACTTGGCTAACTAGGAATTAAGGTGAACTTAAGAAATTGATAGCCCCAATTAAAGGGTCGAACCTAGAGATAGTAAGACCCGACTAGAGCATTTATCACTTGCTTTGTGAAATACCCATTTGGACTTGAGAAAGCCAAATTGGCAAAGTCACTCAAACTACCGAGAGGTATAGAGTGAGTAATTGAGTGTGACTGCTATAATGTATCCCTATCAACCAAACATTCCCTAAAGCTCTAAATTCGTTAGGTAACCAACTAGGCGGAAGTCGCAACCCTAGATCTTTTATCATTTGAAAAACAACTAAAACCAAAAATATTGTCTCCTAGTTTTACAGTTGCAATCAATAGCTTAAAGTAGAAGTAGAAACAACAAACAAGAATGTGGAAGTGTAATCTAGGGCGTATCATACAACTACACTAAATATATACCTAATCCCAATTCTAACTCCCTGTAGATTCGACCCCGACTTGCATTGGATTTTATTATTGCATCGACCGCCTCACTACCTATATTTGTGGTGTGAGTTTGGGAGAGATCACACACCCTCACACCCGTCACTTGGCATATGCGTCACCTCAATACCAACCACATAACACGTAAATTTGAGGTTCTAAACCCTCAGGACCAAGTTTGAAAGTGTTACTTACCTCAAACCAAGCAAATCTATACTCCTCAATGCCTTTGCCTCTCAATTTGACCTCCAAACATCCCGAATCTAGCCACAAGAAGTACAACACAATTAAAATAGTCTAAAGGGATCAATCCCACAAGAAAACTACTATATTAGAACGAAAAATTCGAAATCGGCTCAACCCAGCCCCCCGGGCCCATGTCTCGAAACCTGAAAAAAGTCACAAAACCTGAAAGCTCATTCACTCCCAAGTCTAACCATACCAATTTAATAAAAATCCGACACCAATTGCCACTCCAAAACCCCCAAAAATTCACTCTCCAATTCCCAAGTACTAAACCCCCAATTTTTGCTTCAAAATCTCACTAATTATGTGTAAAATCAGTGGGTACACACCATTATTAAAGATAAATAGGCACAAGGAACTCACCTAAACAATCCCTTCGAAAATCTCCTCAAAAATCCCCTAAGTCCGAGCTCCAAAATGTGAAAATGGGGAAAAATCTCGAAGTCCCGTTTTTATATACTCTGTTCAGGCTTCTCGCACCTGCGGCTCTTTATCCGCTTCTGCGGGCAAAGCCCCGCTTCTGTGGAAAATCACTAAATCTCTGCCTCCGCTCCTGCGATCAATTGGTCGCATTTGCGCTCTTCGTGGGTGCGGAAACCATATCGCACCTGCGGTCCAAACTCGCACTTGCGCCCCTAGATCCGCTTCTGCGACCACCGCAGGTGCGGGAATGCCATCGCACCTGCGTCCTCTGCCCAGATCCTTCATAGCCGCATCTGTGGCTCCTCCTTCACTTCTGCGGGCTCGCACCTGCGGTTCTCACTCCGCAGGTGTGGTTACACTAGTAGCAGCAGCACTTCAGCTGCAATTCTTCAACTCCCATTAAGCTCTTAACCACCCGAAATCACTCAAAGGCCCTCGAGACCTCAACCAGGCATACCAACAGGTCCAATAACCAGATAGAAACTTAGTCGAACCTTCAAATCACTCAAAACAACATGAAATACCAAATTACACCCGGATTCAAGCCTACTTCTAAACTTTCGAATTCCACAAACGACGCCGAAACCTACCAAACTACGTACGATTGACCTCAAATTTTACACACAAGTCAAAAATGACACCATGAACCTACTTCAACTTCCGAGAATCCAACCCGACCCCGATATCAAAATTTTCACTGTCGGCCAAGATCGCCAAAATTCTAACTTTCGCCCATTCAAGCCTAATTCTACGACGGACCTCCAAATCGCATTCCGGACGCGCTCCTAAGTCTAAAATCACCTAACGGAGAAAACAGAACCATCAAAGTTCAAATTCGAGGTCGTTCACACATAAGTCGACATCCGGTCGACTTTTCCAACTTAAGCTCCCAATTAAGAGACTAAGTGTCTCAATTCCCTTCAAAATCACTCCTGGCCTGAACCAACCAATTCGGTAAGACATAATACAGTTGTATAACACAAAAGAAGCAGAAAATGGGGGAACAGGGATATAACTCTCGAAACCACCGGTCGAGTCGTTACACTATGTGTCATATATTAAATGAATCCTCCCTGTGTCTATTTTTCATAACTTGAAACCGTTGTCGTTATTATATTCCTACAAGAAGTTATGATCTTTTTACCAAAAGATAGCTGAGTGGAAATTCAATTCCGAAAAAAATATGCTATTATGTCGCGCTATGCGACGCGTGGCCCGATCACGGCAAGCTAAATTAGGTAAAAGTGTAAAAATTGAAGTCTCTGGATATCCCCTTGGGCACCATGCGACGTGGTAAGCTAAATTTTTGCATGTGTAACCCTGAAATGTGTTAATAAAAGGACACTTCGAGGAGAGAGGAATCCACTTTATCTACACTTTTTGGGAGAGGATTTTGAGAATAAGAATGACCTAGGACATCATTAATCCATACAACGTAAGATTCCTATAATGTATTCAAGTTAGAAACTTTAGGTTAACATTGTTTAACACCTTTAATTTCCAAATTCTTAGATCTTCAGCAAGAATTCAAAGGACCTTCCAAAATCGCAAGACCTAGGATTTTTGAGGACAAGGTAACATTCAAGTTAAAAACTTTATAGCGTATATAGATGTTTATATTATAAGGATGATAAAAAATTCATGGATAGATACAACGTGCAATCATTAATAGCAATTAGACCTCGGATGAACAATTAAGTTGAGTTAGTAGCACTGGACTAACGATTGTCAACTACTGAACTGTACATACAATTAACAAGAAAGCAACTGTAAAGAAAATACTTAATGAGAAAACTGTTTGATAAGAAAGTGCATGATATAGGTGTAAATGCGTTGATTGTTTGTTTGAAAATCCTTGATTTCTTAAATGTTATGAATCTATTACTAGATCATGATATATATTATCTTATAGAAATTGAATTTCCTTACATGATAATTCAACTAACTAATATCAGAAATAATTGAATCTCTTGTTTGATTTGATTTTTGTTATGCTATTACTTGCATTCATCGGATTTAGATCAGATTAGATCTAGGTAATCACATAAGGTATGAGAGAACTAGTCAACCTTCCCGAGTAAGAGTATCACAATGGCCATGACTAGCTACCCCACACTTGCAGGTGCTCTGTGTTCATATTCAGATTTAGAAAGAGAGAATTTGGTTAATAACATCAAGTGTAAAATCCATCAGGATCGAGGAGTAGGACAACATCTTCACACTTGCATGTGCCATTATTTGTTCAGATTTATGTATTTGGGAGAAGTGAACAACTTCCCCGAGTGTCTAGGGTTGGGGAATAGAACAATTATTCTCACACTTGGAGGTGCCATTATTGTTAGATTTGAAGTAGCCAACATCCCCTAGTGTAAAAGTTGCAAGGCCCCGGGGAATGGGCTAGTCATCCTCACACTCGTAATTCATTATTTTTTTCAGATTTATGTCTATTGGAGAAGTGACCAACCTTTCCTAGTGTAAAAGTTGCAAGGGATGGGGAGTTAGCCCGTCATCCTCACACTCGCAGGAGCCATTTCTTGTTAGATAAAGTTTTTGAAGTAAAGAAACTCAATTATATTATGTTATCAAAACGTAATTTAGATTTCATGTTACAGTTCAGGTTTCACATTTTAGTGTTAATTTATTAATTTTTTTAAATTACGTTTATTGCATCCTTATTATAAATATTTAGTCTAGAAAGATCTTGTCCTCCCTTTAGGGGTGGTAAACAAGATTTACTAGGTACCCTTGAAGATACTTAGCTCGTTTGGGTCTATCACGTCGTGTGAGAGGTATTGAGTATGTGGGAATGAAGCTCGTTGCTAGATTCTGAACTTTTTGTGGATCCAGTAGATAGACTCTGTTGGTTTCCTCCAACGTTCTGTAGTCAACTATTTCTAAATTTTCAGTTATTTAGATATTTTATTCATTCTAGAGGAATGCCTCAAAGACATTGATTTAGTGTTAATATTCAGAAGCTCATGATTGTCATTGGTGAAATTAGTTTCCTAATGTTATTTTGCTAATTTTTTCTTTAACCGTTTTCAGATATTTATGACATGATATTTTTACATGTTTTAGTTTGTATTAACAAGCTTAGCAGTATATTTAGTTAGTTAGAACAAGACTCACTCGACACATAAAGTAGATTGAGTGTTATCACGCCCTACTCTAATTTCGAGGCGTGACAGAATTTCACTCTTCATAATACTGGGGAGAAATTTGACATTTATCTTTACCTCGTGAATTATTAAGCAAAATAGTACATAAAAGAAGGAGGCATAGAACCTAACCTCCAAACGTTAGACAAGATAGAACACCAAAAGAAATATTTGATTTGTGAATGTTGCCTACAGTAAGATTGCCATATCGTGTGTGAGATTAAAATTTGATTTTTACTTGTTGTCTTGGACAATAATAATCTTCATAATGTTTTGGACGTTTGAGTGCTTATAAAAAGATCCAAAAACATAAAGGCTAACTATTTTTGAAATAGTTTTGCCAAATACAAGTTTACTCGGGATCCTTTCATGTACGTCTATTATATCTAGAATGAAACTTTTAAAGGAACAATAGCCCGTTAAACTTGTCCAAACTTTACATTTGTTCACTTAAATTAAATGGAGTACCTATTAGATACCTAAACTCAAGCCTTTTTTTTTCCTCAAAAAAAAATAATAATAATAATAATAATAATAATTGAGTTATTGCTAACATGACATTGTATGTATACAACACTTACTCTAAGTGCGTGAGACATTTTTGAAAAAGAAAATTAGTCCTTCTTCCGTTAAACCATCATCTTGTTGGCCACGGCAATATCAGAAACGGGATTCCTCCATAACCACTAGTCTTCATATTCTTCTTCTCACAAAATAAAAACAAGCCTATATTGAAAAGGAATTACCTTATACCATTGCAGTAAACTCCGGAAAAATTATCTGTATTGGATGAGAAATGAAATTCAAATCCAAGAAGCAAAAGAATTTTGAACGTGACAATCATCTATATTTTAATTTTACGAATAGCTAGTAAAGTCAAGAATTCAATAAAAAGGGCAGCCCGATACACTAAGTTTCCGCTATGCGCGGGATCCCGGGAAGGGTCGGACCACAAGGGTCTATTATATTCAGTTATACCCTGCATTTCTACAAGAACTTATTTCCAATGCTTGTTAAGTCAAGAATTCAATAAAGTCGAGAATCACGATATTTGCTAATAAAAGAACATATGAGTCAAGAAAATCAACAAACAATTTAATCTTCATTTATATAGACTTCACTGTCATCATCACTAACTCCCACCCTCCTCAATTTCGCTTTCTATCATAAGCACATGTTAATTCATTTGACAAAACATGGAAACATAGCATTCAACAAAAATCAGAAATCAACCAAACCCAAACAAGCAAGCATAAGGAATTTAGTAGATTGGTTGTACTTCTGTTAAAAAAAATTTAAACTTTATTTACTTCTGTTAAAAAGTTTAAACTTTATTTTGAAAGAAATGCAAAGCAGATTTGTGGAAATTTTCTTTGTATTATTTCATCACTGTGTATCAATATTTATACAAATAGCTAATCTAACCAGAAAGAGAAGAAACTAAATATCTGTACAGTTGTACAAATTCTATTGCTAGTCCTATAACAAAAAAAAAAAAATATTATTTTACATGTATTAACATGTGCTTCTCACGTGAGATAAGCTTTCTTTATATTCTCTTGTTCCAGCTGTCCAGAATAGTTAACCAAACCGCTGAGATTTAGGTTCACTTGGATGGTCAGGATATATCTGTCGCGCCTCCCTCTTTCCTCCTCTTTTGGATCGGTCAGGGTATTCGACATTATTGGGACAACTCATTTCCTTTTGAGAAAGGGGTAAGGAATTGAAGAGTCGACACCTAACGAGTTAAGGTGCGTTAGGGCACCTACTAAAGGTTATTTACAAACCAGATTAGATAACCAGAGATAGGGTAAGGGCTTGAAATTACTTAAAGGGGAAGGTGTTAGGCACCCCTCGAAGTCCACAACAATGGTTCCCGGCCCAAAAAACTTTGTGAACAGATAACATATAAGCAATAAACACATAGGTAAATAGATGAAGGTTTTGAGCAGATTTGCAGTCCAAGCACACATATGTGCTTAAGTTTAAAGGATTTAAAGTCTAAGCACATATACAAAGTTCTGGAGGTTTTACAATCTAAGCACACATTTGTAAAGGATAGGGGGGTCCTAGGTTGTTTATCCTATTGGATCACATCAGTACAATGCCCGGTAATCATTCCTCAGAAGAGGGGCTACTCGTAGCATTAGCGCACCGGATATCATATCCATGTCTACCCTTTCCCACCCCTTAGCGGTTATTAAGGAGTTTATTTAACAGCCTCTATGTGTGTTGTTACCCGTCCCTTCTTAATGGCCCTGGAGGAATTTAGGACCTCTAAATATAGGCAGTTCTAGACAAAACTTCCTAAGGTTAAAAGGATAAAATTCTAAGCGACAGACAAGAACAAATAGGACTTTACAAATAAATGCGGGAAAAGCAATTTAAAAGGCTCAGATTTACCTCCACAGATATTGCACATAAACAGCACGTCTCAAACACAAAACAAGAGGCATTTTTATTAGACAGAATCCTAGGAGAGGATATCTAAGTGAATATCAATGCACAGAAGTGTGCAGCTTGTTAATAAACTCAATAGCAAGGACCTAATCAGCTTGCCTACTGGTTTTAAAAAAACCTGTTAGCCCTTAGGCAGCAAACGCAATCAAAACAGTATTCATTTTTAAGAGATTGATTACGTAAGGCTTGCTTAGGCGTGGGGTTGTGCATAGTGACTACCAGAATTATTAAACAGTTCAGAGGTTGTTTCACCTAAAACATGTTGTTCTAAGTGATGTAAATCTGAGAATGCAGAGATAGTTACCAATTTCTATTAAGAACAGACATGATAATCATATGCGAGGTTATTTTATACCTTTTCAGGAATTAGCAGTTTAAACTAGGCATAGTTAAGTAAATGTAAACAAAATCCTAGAGCATGGTATCTAGTATGCACACGTGAATGCAAGGTGGCTAGGATATAATTTCAGGGTGCACAGGATTCCTAAAGCATGATTTCTAAAATGCATGATTCATGAATGCACGGGAGTATTAATTTTATCGCCTAAGGAGCAGGATTTCTAAGTGGTAGGCACAAGCATAAATTGAGGTATATTGTATGTTAAAGCAGTAAACATGAAAAAGCCTTAAAGACATGATATCTAATGCATGTTTAGCATGTAGATCCTAAGCACGGATTCTAATGCAGATATAGGAAATGTAAAGCTTAAGGCATGATTTTTACTCAGTGGCATTGATAAAATTATATAGCTATCCCCTCTCATTTCACTAGCCATCCCTAATATTTATGTAAAAATAAATATTACAGACCAGCTGAATAAATTACGTAAATAGATAAAGGAAAAGAAGAAGTTAAACTATAGAGAGCCTAAAAACTGGCCCAGACTTCCAGAACCTCAAGTGCCCAAATGTTTCATAGCCTTTCTCATATCCGGGTGTGTCAGAGTTCCCTAAGGACCTCAAGGGATCCCGGGCAATGCTCACACCTAGATTTCATAACCATAATTGAGTAAGTGCAGTGTGGAAGGGACAGCTCTAATGCATCAGAGTTCAGAGGTATCTCATAGGGATCCCTAAGCAGTCACACATTAGAGGGGCAGAACTTAAATATCTAAGAGTAGAGTGAGCGTGCTTGACATAGTTTTGAAAAGATTGAGTAGGAAAACAGTTTGAAAAGAGACTTGTTTGAAAGATTTTGTACAGAACTACAGAGTTATGTAGTAAAATAGTTTTTGAAAAGAGAGTAGAGCATCAAGCAACAGTCCAGACATAGCACCCAAAACAGGTTCATACACAGCCAAAGAACACAGGTTCAGCAACACCAAACAGGGGTAATGGGGGATTGGGGACACATAAGGCACATAGGTAAGAACATAGTTTCAGGAACACTTAAGCACATAATCAACAATATATTAGGGGGAATCCAAGGATCAAGGATATAGCATAAACTTTAGGATTACTCAGAACCGAATAACATAAGGTACAAATTGTTTTGCCACAGAAAAGTTCATGCCAATAATCAAAGAAGCATAAGTAAGGCAGAATCATATTGAGGTATAGTAAAAGGGGGATAGCATTTCATAAGCATGCCGATTCTAAGGGAGGGGAGTACATAACATGCTAAGTGAACAACAGTGCAAGCAGGTCAAGTGCAGACATCACAGCAAAACCTTAGGTAAAAATATGTTAGAAACAGGATGAATTGAAGTACTAAAAGAAACATATTATTTTTGAAACTTAAACTGAAATTAGGACATACCAGTATAGGAGATAACAAACACAAAATGAAGAGTAAGGGGGTAGAATAATTAGCATTGGCTTTCAGTCGGCTGATAATAGCAAGTAACTAGAAGGAGAGCAGAAGAGAGTATTTGTATATACGGGAGAGTTTTGAGCAATGTGTTCGTGTGTTTGATAATGAAGACTAAGGTACTTATAGTTTTAAAACAGGCAAAAGAATAAGGTAAAAATAATAGTTCGGCGGTAATTATAGAAGTATATACTAATTAGAATCAAATTAGTATAAATATTTCCCTTAATTATGGAATCATACTCAAGCGGTAATAGACAGGTGATAAAATAAGGAAAGAGAATCGTATGAGGCTGAGTATAGCCAATTAAGGAAACATCATAGGTATAATACAAGTATATCACATGTAAATGAGACTAGATTCATCATGCTTTAATTAAGGAAAATGCTTAAAATCAGCTAACAACATAATTGACTATAGAATAAGGTTAGAAAATATTTCACAAGTTAAAATCAGTATAGAATATTACAAAAATCAGTGAAGGATCAATCACAAAGATTCAGGGATTCGCAAATAGCACTGATTTAGCATAACTTTGTGAGAATAAGCGTAATAAAACATATAATAGATAAAATCAGAACCCTAAGAAGACGAGTAGGGTAAAAATCATATAAAAATTAGGGATTCATATAGAGCATAGTCCAAATTAACAGACTGGACATGATGTAGGCAGAATAAGTGAAGAATCAGAAACATTGATGGACAAAGTAGGATAAAGTCGAAGAAAATCAGAACTAGCACGAATTTCTGGGAATAAACACATAATAGGCAGGAATAGTAGAAGTCAAAAATCCTAACAAGCAAACATACGGTAAAAAATCACAAAATCACAGAGTGTTCATGAGAAACCAGTACACATACAGATTAGGTGAACATATTATCGAAACAGACTCAGAATCACAGATTAAAATCAAGAAACTTGGGGTTTTCAACATAATAACTCAGATAAAAAGAGAAAACTCAAATATCATCAAAGATTAATACTAAAATCAGAAGAGAAAGTATTTTTTGAAAAGGGGTTAAGAACCCTAGTTTGAAGATGAAGAGGCGCTTTAGAAAATCGGAGATTCTTTAAGAAAATAGAAAAATAACTCGGAATATACCCAGATCTATTGCAGATCTAAGAAATCCAGTGTTAAAATTAGGGTTTCAGAGAGATAAGCCAAAGAGAAAGAGAGAATCGGCTTAGAAACCACAGGTTCTAGCCGAAGATGGGAGGATCTTACTTAGATGGTCATGGACGGCCTGAAAATGGCATGAAAGCCATGGGAGGTGAGCACGAAACCCTGGGGGTGGATGAATAACCAACCATCCCTTGAGGACCTCAGGGATGCAAGAATTGAGCCATAGAGAGGAGCCATAGAGGCTAGGGGGTAGGGAACCGTCCTTGTTACCGGCGAACTAGAGAATGGCGAGGGATTTTGGGTTTGATGCAGAGAGGATTTGAGAGAGAAGGGGAAGGGGGTGACGGTGGATAGCAGGTGAAGGAAATGAGAGAAGTGAGGGTTTGGGAGGGGGTCATTTGGATTATTATGGAAAGGGTAAATCCGGACTATCGATCTGAGTGATCAATGGTCAGGATTGAAGTGGGGATTGGGTTGGGTGGACTTAGGTGTTGGGCCTGGGATATTTGGGCCAATTAATTGGGTTGGGATCAAATTGATTTAGGTTATAATTGAAAATAAAAGTGGCTAGTTATTAAATACCCAATTAAATAAAACAATTTATAAAATAGTTATTAATTATAAAAATGAATTTCATGGGTAGAAAATAATTAAGAATGATTACTTAGTATTCAAAATACAAATGATTAATTTCTGGATAAAAGATAGTATAAAATCGTATGATTGGGCTATAATTGTAAAGTTATTGCAATTATAGCCAAAAGGTGCCAATCTAGCTAATTATGAAATAATTTGGTCTTAATAGGACCAAAATGATTAATGAAACCCAGAAATGCTTTTGAAATTATTTTGTAATGCAATTTCATAATTATTTATTGGAAATAAAATGCTGGATAGATTAATACAAATATAGGGAAATTGTGGGAAAATATCAATTACTATTGATACATGATTTTCAAGCTATATATGCAAATCTAAAATATTTTGAGGAAAAATTGGGTATCAACAATATCCACGTGTAAAATCAAAAGGGCCCAAATAAGAAAGACAACATAGAGATGTCTGAACCATACTATTGTGTCTCAAACCCGTCTGCTTCTCCTTCTCTTATTTAACCACGAATGTCTTTTTTGATTTTGAAGGTTCTGCAGAGAAATTATCATAGGGCTTCTCTTCTTCAACATCCCCCTCAAGTTGGAGGGAAGAGATAAAACCTCCAACTTGCTCAAAATAGATCTGTGAGAAGCCCCAGATAAAGGCTTGGTGAATAAATCGGCTAGTTGATGTTCAGTGGTACAAATGAGAGAGACTAATCAAACCGGAGAGAAACTGTTGTCGCACAAAATGACAATCTAACTCAACATGTTTGGTTTGTTCATGGAAGACGGGGTTGCATAGGAAAGGGAAACAGATAGCTGCGTTTTAGACTTCCAGGAAATTGGTGCTCCCCCAAGTGTGATGAAGAAACCACTGACAGAGCGACGAGATTCTATACAAGATGCCCAATCCGCATCACAAAATGCTAGTAAATCAAAAGAGGGTTTTGAGGAGAGAAGGATCCCCTGGCCTGGGTCTCGACATAAATAGAGTAGAACATGCATGGCAGCTGAGAAATGAGATGCACAAGGGCGCTGCATGTATTGACTAGGAGATAGAACAACAAAACACAAATTCGGCCTTGTGTTTGGTAAAAAAAATTGAGCTTGCCAATGAGATGTCGATAGATAGTGGGGTCTACTAACGAAGGGCCAACATCTACCTGCAATTTGCAAGAGTAATCAAACTCTTGCAAGAGTTCCAAGGTATACTGTCGACGAGTTATGATGAATCCTTGTTTTTCTTGAAAATTTTCCATTCCTAAAAAGTAGTGTATATCTCTTAGATGCTTGACTTTGAACTCTGTATTAAGAAATTCTGTGATAGACTTGATTTCCTTACAATCATCCCCAGTTTAACAAAATTTCATCGACATAAACTGCTATTATAGAAACCTAATTCCCATTGCGATTGAAGAATAGAGAATAGTCATTAAGAGAGCTCGAATAACCTTTGTAACTGAGAGCCCCTGCTAATCGAGCATACCATTGTCTAGAGACTTGTTTTAGACCATATAATGACTTTCTCAAAAGACAAACTTGATTCTAGTTAGGAGGAGTTAGGCATACAGGGAACCTGATAAGTGGGGATTTCGACTACTTGTTAGCGCCTTTTAGCTTTCGTTTTAGTCCAAAAGCGCTTAATTGTGTTTTCAAAAACTGAATGTGCTTAATTACAGGAATATTGGAAGATGATCTCCCAAGATGAAATCCAACTCAAGAAGGAGTAATCTGAACTCAAGGACAAAAACAGGCACAAAAGCTCAGAAGTGCGGACTGCAAAATATCATCTGCGGCCGCATGTCTTGAAGAAACTTCCATTAGAGAATGTTGCAAAATATGGTCCGCATATGATATGTGCAGCCGCAGAAGACGGGTCAGAGCAATAATTTAGAGAACCTACATCTCAAGACCACCAAAAGTGCGGACCGCACAATTATTGTGATGCAGCAGAAGAAGAGCTATGATGTCGTAGTCACAATCATGCGGACCGCAGAAGAGCAAGATGCGGTCGCAGTCACTATTATGCGGACTGCAGAAAGAGGGCAGTGCGGCCGCAGTTCAAAATTATGCCGCCGCAGATTTCCAATCCTGTCAAGTTGAAGAAAGTGCGGACCGCACATGGAATTGTGTGGTCGCAGAACCTTCGAAAGGACATTTTTATCCGAAAATTTCAGCTCTGTATAAATAGAAGAGTTTCACTTTTTTAGGTTAGCTTTTGACATTAGCTGCTATAGTAGACAGTTTCTTTTACTCTTTTTAGTAGTTTTTGCTATTTCAAACGTTTTGAATATTGACTTCATCATTTTAATTATTAATATGGGTTTAAGTATCATTCTTCTCCTATTTCTTCCATTTTAAGCATGAGTAGCTAGATTTTCACTAGGGTTGTAACCAACTCTAGTGTGTAAATTTAATGGGTGTTTGATTTATTGGGTGTTTATTATCTATCCTTGTTCTTGCTTTTATTTGAAGAATTAATGGTTGCAAACATTAGTTCATGCCTATCTGACTTGGTCTCTACTTGAGAAAGAGAGACTTAGTCTATGAAAACATGGCTAGCAAGAAATTGGGTCAACCGAGAGATCGATAAGCCCAATCAAAGGATTGAACCTAGAGATAGTAAAATCCGACTTGAGCTTCTTATCAACCATTTTGTTCAATACCCATTTGGACTTCAGAAAGCTAAATTGGGCAAAATCACTCTCTGACCGAGAGGTACTGAGTAGGTACTTGAGTGTTGATAGCTATAATACACCCCGACCAATAAAATAAGTTTTAAAGTTTACAACCCATTAGGTAAATACCTAGGTAAAGGTCATAGCCCTAGGCCTTTTACATCATTTGGAAAACAACAAAAACAATTTTCTAATTTCATTCTTTAAATTGCAATCGCAGTTTAATTTAGATTTTTAAACAAACCAAATATTTTGAAAGTGCAAATTTAGATATACAAACTCACGCGCTAATATGTATACTACTAACTCCCATACATATAGCTCCCTGCGGAATTTGACCCCGACTTTTGTTGGGTATTACTATTGCATCGACCATTTTCATAACCTCGATTAGAGGAGTGAAATTGGACGAGATTAATTTTTGGCGCCGTTGTCGAGGAGCTAAAAAATGGTGTTAGCTTTATATTTAGGTGTGTTTTAGATATATCTTCATTTCCTTCCTTGTTACTAATGTGTGAGTATTGTCGGTGCAATCATGGAAAACAACAAGCTCGAAAACATAGCCGTGGGGGATGTGAACGTTGAGGATGATCAAATGGATGAGGTCCCTCTTGAACCTCAAGCCAATAGAAAGGTCGACCGCCTCAAGACAATGTGCATGTTCCACCCCTACCTCCACTACGAGCAGCTCCACACCAGGTGTTGCCGAATGAAGGGTATACAAGTGCTATAGTCCCACCCCGTATTAGGGCAGGCAACTTTAAAATAACCAATGTGATGCTAACTTTTCTCGAGCAATGAGGGTTCTTCACCGATGCACCGTGTCAACATGCTTATAAACATTTGAAGGGGTTCGTTGATACGTGTTGGGGGAGCAAACAAACAAATGTCTCCGAGGATTCTTTGAGGCTAAGGCTTTTTCCCTTCTCTCTACGGGGGAAATCTTTAGATTGGGTAGAACTTTGCCAAATCATTTCATTCGTACTTGGGATGAACTAGCAGAGAAATTTATTTCAAATTGCTTCTCTCCCAGGCACATGGCCATTCTTCGGGATGAAATTCTAGCATTCAAGCAAGATCCCAATGAACCACTACACGGGATATGGGAATTGTATAGAATAATGGTGAAAGACTTCCCAAACAATAATATGACGGAGAACATGATTCAACAAACTTTCTATCGGGGGACCAATACCACCAACCAATGTGTAGTGAATCAATTTGCCGGTGGGATTTATGACTACGCCTTATGTGGAGGCGTGTGATAATATGGATGATATGGAGGATACTTCATCAGCGTGGAAATCTAGAGACAATGTTCCTCAAGGTGATCCAAATGTGATTCTTCTTCATTAAGAGTTACATGACCATGGGCAAGCCATAGCCGAGTTGACAACCACCATAAACCAATTGTCAAAGGATCAACTTCAACAAGTGCAAAACCCGAGGTAAGTCAACGTTATGGAGGGAGTCAATATGATGGTGAACAAGTGAAGAACAAGAAGTCCACAAGTGCAACAAAGAGTGGATACTTTTGTGCAAGATGATCGTGGATTTGATCAAGGTGATTCTTACAATGATCAAGAAGAAGAGGTCCAATATGTGAACAACTTTCAAGGGAAAAGAAACAACTTCCAAGTCCCTAGTCAACAACAATGGAGACCTTCAAATAATCAAGGCAATTGGAATTTTGACAACCAAGGTAATTATAATAGTGGAAACAATCAAGGCAATTGGAATAACAACAATCAAGGCAATTGGAGTGGAAGAAATAACCAAGGGAATTCGCAAAACAATAATAACCAAGGCAATTGGGAGGGCAACAACCAAGGTGGGTGGAACAACAACCAAGGAAATCAGGGGACGGGATTTCAACAGCCTCCGATGTATCAACAATCGAGCAATCCCCCTCCTTATCCTTCTCATGGTCCTAGTTCCTCCAACAATGAAATCGGTAGTATCGAGAACATGTTCAACCAAATGATAGAGAAGAATACTGATTCCGATGACAACTTGCTTCACACAACACATCAATCTGAAACTTAGAAGTGCAAATGGGTCAAATCTCCAAAGTTTTAAACTCTCGTCCTAAGGGAGCACTACCAAGTGATACAATGGTGAACCCAAAGGGTGGAAACAATACGGGGCATTCCATGGCCATTACTACAAGAAGTGGAAGAGGTAGGAATGCTCCCACCTCAAGCCAAAGTAAACTTGTGGATGAAGTCCAAGTGGTAGAAGAAGAGGAGATCCCAAACAATGTAGTGCAAGATAATGATTAAGTGCGAAACTATATTGATGACACGGTGGAAGATACTCAAGAGGATATGAACCCATCTAGGGATCATGTGATTGATATACTGGAATCAGTAGTGCAAAAATCTAAGGCACCATTGCCTAAGCCACCTCCTCCATATCCTCAACGGCTTGCCAAGAAAAATGGAGAGAATCAATTCAAAAAGTTCATTGATATGATGAAGAGTCTCTCGATAAATGTTCCATTAGTTGAAGCCTTGGAGAAAATGCCTGGGTAAGCAAAGTTTATGAAGGATTTGGTGACAAAGAAGCAGTCGATGAATTTTGAAACTATCAAAGTCACTCACCAAGTGAGTGCAATTGTGCATTCGATGGCTCCTAAGTTGGAAGACCCTGGTGCTTTCACAATTCCTTGTACCACTGGACGTGCCGAGTTTGCAAAAGCTCTTTGTGATCTTGGGGCGAGTATCAATTTGATGCTCTATTAGGTTTTCAAGACATTGAGTTGGGCAACCAAGACCCACATCTATGAGATTACAAATGGTTGATCGTACGATGAAAAGACCGTTAGGGGTGATTGAAGATGTATTGGTTCGTGTTGACAAGTTATTCTCCCGGCGGATTTTTTTATTCTTGATTGTGAAGTGGACTATTAGGTGTTGATTATTCTTCGTAGACCTTTCCTTTCTACGGGGAAGGCTCTTGTTGATGTGAATCCGGAGAAATCACTTTTCGGGTGGGTGATGAAAAGGTGGTGTTCCACGTGTGTAAATCTATGAGGCAACCGCATAGCAATGAAGTGTGTTTGTTTGTGGACTTGGTGACCGATGTGATTATTGATGATACAAGTGCCAGATTAATATGGATGACATGTTGGAGGCCGTCTTGCTAAATTTTGATGATGAGGAGATGGATGGCTTCATGGAATGTGTTAATTCTTTGCAAGGAACGGGATCGTAAAATTATGCACTCGGAAGCTTTCCTTGGATCTCGAGAATAAGAAAAATCCTCCTACAAAGCCTTCAATTGAAGAGCCTCCTATCTTGGAGTTTAATCCATTGCCTCCACATCTCAGGTATGAATTCCTTGGCCCTTATTCTACTTTACCGGTTATTCTTTCTTCTTGTTTGACTAACGTGCAAGTTAACTCTACATTGGCGGTGCTCCACAAGAGGAAGAAAGCTATTGGGTGGACTTTGGCGGATAGTCGGGGAATAAGCCCCACATTTTTCATGCACAAGATTAACTTGGAGGAAGAAGTCAAAACCCTCCATTTAACATCAAAGGAGACTCAATGAAGCCATGCAAGACGTGGTCAAAAAGGAGATCATCAAGTGGTTAGATGTCGGGGTTATCTACCTCATTTCTTACAGTTTGTGGACTTATCCGGTGCAATGTGTTCCAAAGAAGGGGGGCATAACTGGGGTCACCAATGACAGGAACGAGTTGATTCTCACAAGAACAGTGACTAGGTGGAGAGTGTGTATGGACTATCAGAAGCTAAACAAAGTCACAAGGAAAGACCATTTTTCACTCCCCTTCCTTGACCAAATGCTTGATTGGTTGGCCGACCGTGCTTTCTATTGCTTTCTAGATGGATATTTAGGCTACAATAAAATCTTTATTGCACCGTAAGATCAAGATAAAATAACTTTCACTTGTCCCTATGGAACTTTCGCTTTCAAGCGGATGCCATTTGGCTTATGCAATGCACCAGCAACTTTTCAATTGTGTATGACGGCGATCTTTATGGACATGGTAGAGGACTACCTTGAAGTCTTCATGGACGACTTCTTGGTAGTCGGGGATTCGTTTGATGATTTCTTGGCTAATTTGGATAAAGTATTGGCAAGGTGAGAAGAAACGAACTTGGCGTTAAATTGGGAAACGCCATTTCATGGTTGAGAAAGGCATTGTCCTTGGCCACACGATTTCAAATAAGGGCATAGAGGTTGACAAGGCGAAAATAGAGGTGATTTCTAAACTTCTACCTCCAACATTCGTGAAGGGCATGAGAAGTTTCTTGGGTCACGCGGGGTTCTACTGGCGTTTCATAAAGGATTTTTCCAAATGGTGAACCCCTTGTGCAATCTTTTAGAGAAAGATACTAAATTTCACTTCAATGATGATTGCATGAGAGCCTTTGAATGAAAGTTCAAGTTGAAAACTACTCCCATTATCATCGCTCCTAATTGGAGTATTCCTTTTGAGCTCATGTGTGATGCTAGTGATGTAGCAGTTTTGGGGCAACATATCAACAAGATTTTTTATCTGGTCTACTATGCTAGTAAGACCATGAATGATGCTCATGTCAATTACACCATTACCGAAAAAGAGCTCCTTTCCATTGTGTTTGCTATTGAGAAGTCCCGCCCGTACATGATTGGTTCAAAGGTTATTGTCATATGAATCATGCGGTATTTTGGTATCTTATGAGTAAGATAGATTCAAAATCTAGAATTATGAGATGGGTGCTATTGTTGCAATAGTTTGATATTGACATTCAATATCGTAAAGGGAGTGAAAATCAAGTGGCAGACCACTTGTCTCATTTGGAGGAGGAGGGGAGGCTGCATGATGGCCTTGAAATCAATGACTCCTTCCCCGATGAGAAAATCTTGGCCATTTCAATGAAGGAGGTGCCATGGTTCGCTTATCAAGCAAATGTCCTTGTGTGTGGAATCATCCCGGATGAGTTCTCTTCAAATCAAAGGAAGAAGCTCAAACGGGATTGTTAAGATTATTATTGGGACAATCCGTACTGTTGGTTGATTTCTCAATGCACACGCAAGTGTACGTGGTCGACAAGTAATATAGGATTT
>ML335583.1:0-11377 GCA_005239505.1 Nicotiana paniculata | reverse complement strand
TTGATAAGTCTAGGTTAAACCCTGACCAAACACTGTTTTAGAACTGAGTTTTTAGCCTAATTGCTTGATTAGTTTCAGATTAATTAATTACTTTAGATTAATTAGGATCAACTTCTTAGACTTAGTCAATTGTATTATTACTTAGTTCAAATGTACACTTAATTAATCGCACATAAGTGTCTCTTCATTACCTAATTAAACTATTACTTGATTGATTAAAATCAATTGAAACTAAAGTTGAAACCAAAAGAAAGTAAGTAAAAAAAAACATGATAGAAAGTATAATTAGTATAGGCCTGCCTATTCAACAAACCAAACTAACAATTCAATTAAAATAAACATCATGTTACTTAAACAGAAAGGTTCATGAACTCCTAAACCAGATTAGTAATCAATCCTTAAAGCGAGAAACTTAATAGTTGAGGAAAAATGAGGAAAGAAGGGGGGAAAACAGTCTGGGAGGAAATAATAATCTCCAACCAGTGAACAATTTAGACAATAAGGTACAGATTAGGTACGCATGCATATTTAGAACTAAACAGGCCAAGAAAAGAAGATATTCAGTAAAAACCAAACTCGAACCAACGATTTCAAGCTAATCGGCTAAAATAGCATAAAAGTGAAATGGTTATTATACCTTTGACGCATGCATTTTAAAGATCTAAACTAAATCAAGAACAAACAAATGCTATATGAGAACAGTACAACATAAACACATGTATCAAACAGTGAGGCATGCGATTTCATTATTTTCTAAAAATGAAGAAATGTCAGAAAAGAAATGATAGGGGGGAAGGGATACCCCCGGGGTGCCGACAGATTCCGGCAGGGTTTGGAAATGATCCAAACCCACATGAATCAACATCTCTCATCAAGAGCTGTTGACTCATGTAGCTTTGAACCATTGATTGTTCTGAATCGACTTGGTAATAGGAAACTAGGTTTTTGCCTTTCTTAGATATGAAATCGAAGGGACTCGGGTGGGTTTTTAGGGAAACTGATGGTGGGATGGGGTTAAGGGTGAGGAGAGAATCATAGGGTGAAAGTTTGGGGTGGTTTGGAGGTCTTCCGCCAACGGTAGGCATTTCCGGTAGGCGGAACACGGTAGGAATCCTAGGCGGCTAGGGTTTCTTTAGAGAGAAGAGAGAGAGAGAGAGAGACGGATAAAGGGGAGGGGGGTTAGACTTTCTAAGTGAAGGGGGGGGGGTAGGGTTTAGTTTGGACATTTATATAGTTAGGGATTGGGTAGTTCTCAGCTGTTGGATCTGGGTACTGGGTTTGGGCAGGCCGGGTAAGGGGTTTGGGCTGGAGTGTTTGTGTATAGAGAAGGGGTTTGGGCCTGGGTAGTTTTGGCCCAGGTATGATTTTAATCCCCTTTAATTAACTAAACCAATTAAATTAATTAAATTCAAATCTAATTTAATCCAAGGAATGTATTAATTAATTTAAACCTTATTTATTTACAGATTATCAAGAATAACACGACCAATTCTATATTCCTAATTAAATCCATGATTTATCGAATAAAAGAGGATTAGTTTTTAATAATTAATTATTAAAACTACATTACGTAAAGTAAGCGCCATTCGTCTATTATTTAGTTAACTATAACTTTATAATTCCTTGATAATAATGATGCGCCTAAGTTTCGCAAGTTTAAATAATTTTAAAGGATGAATTATGAATATGCAATGCAAAATAAATTCACAATTAACACTAAAATTCAACAAAAATCTGTGAAATGAATTTATTTTATCGAAGTTTGTAGGAGTATATGGTGGGTAAAAAATCACATGTTAATAACTGCCCCTCTTTGCTCGAAAACATGAAGAGTTTTCGGGCAAAGACAAAGTGAGCGGCGATAAACGACTTTTACTTATTCATATGTTCCATTGTAAATCGTTTTTGAAAAGTTTGACCGAACCCTGCTTCAAGGTTGCCTACATATCCTTGGCTATAAAGGAATCAGGTCAGTGTAGTTCTGGAAGTTTTGGTAGCTGGGACTACCGAGTAACTGTGGTTTCACTGCGGTTGCTGCTGTTACTACTGCTAATCTCCTTATCACACCTAAGTACAAAACGGAGGACTAACTAAAACCTATCAACTGCTAAATTACAAGATTCCTATCTAGGACTTGGTCTTGAGCCTTGAACTTTTGCTGATTCTGACCTGGATCCTGATGCTTGTTAGTTGCAGATGCTGGTTTTGTCTTGTCGTTCCTCGAATCAAAACAGGACATATTGGACAGATGACTTCAATCTCGTCTTGAATAGTCCACATCTTCCCCATTTATGCACTTTTGGATTCGATCTTCTCTTTCTTCTTTTTGTTTTGTTGTTTCGGATCGAAACTTCTTCTTTTGCTCGAGTTCCAATGTTCCAGAAACGTACTCTGCAAAAAATCAAGACAATCGAATGAAATTTTCTGCCCCAGTTTTCACTAGGAAAATTTCGTGAGTTATTGTAATAAAATCTATGCTATTTTATTATTGAAAGTAATAAAAGGCCGGGACCTGTGTACCCGGAGTGAATGCCGACTAGGGGGAGGATACCCTATGCCTAAAAGGTGAAATCAACTAGGGATTGGAGACCCTATGTTGGAAAAGATCGACAGGCTATGCTGTCGTCAAGAAAAGATCACCAGGTTATGCTAGTGTCTGGGTAAGGATCAACATGTTATGTTGTTGTCACAAAGGAAATCACTAGGTTATGACAATGTCCGGAGAGGATCAACAGGTTATGATGTTGTCAGAAATAGAGATTACTGGGTTATGCCAGTGTCTGGAGATGATCAACAGGTTATGCTGTTGTCAGAAAGATCATCAGGTTATGCCGGTGTCCGGAAAGGTCAACAGGTTATGCTGTTGTCCGGGGAAAAGGGAGTGATCAACAGGTTATGCTGTTGTCAGAAAGATCACCAGGTTATGCCAGTGTCTGGAAAGGTCAACAGGTTATGCTGTTGCCTGGGGAAAATGGAGCGATCAACAGGTTATGCTGTTGTCAGAAAGATCACCAGGTTATGCCGGTGTCTGGAAAGGTCAACAGGTTATGCTGTTGCCTGGGGAAAAGGGAGTGATCAATAGGTTATGATGTTGTCAGAAAGATCACCAGGTTACGCCGGTGTCTGGAAAGGTCAACAGGTTATGCTGTTGCCTGGGGAAAAAGGGAGTGATCAACAGGTTATGCTGTTGTCAGAAAGATCACCAGGTCATGCCGGTGTCTGGAAAGGTCAACATGTTATGCTGTTGCCTGAAATAAAGATCACTGGGTTATGCCAGTGTCTGAGGATGATCAACAGGTTATGCTGTCGTCAGGAAGATCACCAGGTTATGCCAGTGTCTGGAAAGGTCAATAGGTTATGTTGTTGCCCCGAAAAAGAGAATGACCAACGGGTTATGCTGTAGTCAGAAGAAGATCACCAAGTTATGCCGGTGTCTGGAAAGGTTAACAGGTTATGCTGGTGCCTAGGGAAAAGAGATCACTGGGGTTATGCCAGTGTCAGGATATGATCAACAGGTTATGCTCTTGTCAGAAAGATCACCAGGTTATGCTGGTGTTTGCTTGGGAGTGGGACCCTATGTTGGCATCAACTAAGGACTGGGATATCCTTGGTTGGAAAAGGTTTGGCTAGGGGTTGGGGACCCTATGCTACTTTAGGGTTGCATCATTTCAACTTCATTTCTTCTTTTTTCTTTTTCTTTTTTCTCTTTTTTTTTAATTATTTTTTTATTTATTTATTTATTCTCTTTTCATGCATGCGGGAAAGGATTTTTAGGAGGAAACTTCCCTTTTTTGGAGTCAATGCTGCAGAGCTCCTTCTAGCCCTTGCGTAATTTCTTTTGGTTGCACATGCTTGTTGCACGATTACTTTTGAGTTGCACCTGTTTCAGATTTTCAAATAAAGAACAATTTATTAGTTTGAAACGGTGGTTGGTTTTGCGGCCTTGATTTTCAACTGCTTGATCTCAATTCTACTTGCTTCCTTGCTTGCTTTCTTGCTTGCTTGCTGAGGATTGGGTTTCATCTCTAATCCCGGGGACCTTGGCTTTCCAGATTTTACTATGGCGATCGGTCACGTGGGACCCAACATTTTATTTTGCCTTTGTAGGCCTTTCACTTGCTTTTTCTTTTGGATTTCCAGAGTATCGGGGGGAAGTTTTGGCCCCTCAAATTCTTCTGTGACGATTAGTCGTGTGGGACTTAACCTTTCCAACTTTATTTCGCATTTATTGGCCTTTCATTTCTGACTTTTCTTCCAACTGTAACTTTAGGGCATTTGGAATATTTCGACTTTACAAACCCTGCCAAGATGGTTAGCCACGTGGGACTCAACCTTTCAACTTCATTTGCCTTTATAGGTACTTCAATTTGACTTTCTCCTTTCAAGGTTTGGAGTTTGAATCATCGGCCATTGTGGCCGGTCGGGATCGACTCGATGCCCCTGACAAGGCTGGGTGCCTTTTTGCATATTGACCCGCATCAAATGAAACCCTGTAAATCAGTCTTGCCATCTTTTCTTTGCCTTAGTTTCGGGACAAAGTTAGACCGAAAGGGATTCAAAAGAAAAATAAACGACATAATGGAAAACGAATTTAAACAAAAGGTGTCCCTTTCGGGGAAAGGAAAGAAGGACTTATCTGGAGTGCATGCGGACTTCAATGAACATGACATGCCCTGTGGACTAGATGCCTGATCCGTGTAAACCGTCCCGCTCTAAGAAATTCATCACAACTATCACCTCGAGATTTAGAAACCTTGCCCCGGACTGTGTCTATATCAGTGATCCATTATCCTTTTCGATTAGTGGCGCCCTTTGCGGGTTTTCATCGACTAACCTCTCTCATTTCTCTTCTTACCGTCGCCTTGTAGTTCTCTTTGCGAGTTTTCACTAACAAGACTCTCTCATTTTCAATTTCTCTACTCACCGTCGCCTTACAGTGCCCGTGTGGGTTTTCACCGATAAGACTCTCTCGTTTTAATTTCTCTCATTGCTTGTATTCGCTCCGAACAACTGTATTCTCCAATTTTGGACATCTTTGCCGATTGATCGGAAGGACTTGAATAGGGTTTTGGTGCAAAGAAATTGTATTGAATTACAACTTTGGAACCCCTCTGGCGACACATTACCGAATCTTAACACTTGCCCCAGCTTAACCTCTTGGGGAGATGTGGATCTTTATTTTGGTGTGACTGAACCCCATGGAGAGGCTGCCTACGTATCCTTTCAGAATCAAGTCGAACGTAGTTCAGGAAACTTTTGTTTTTGTTTTTGATTTTTTGTTTTTCTTTTTCCTTTTTTTATTTTATATATATACCTTTTTTTTTCAATGACAAAACTTCGGGTTCCAAAGAGGGTAATCAAAGAAGAGTAACCGACTCAAAGGGTTTGCAAAAAGGGTTAATGGTGTTTGGGTAGCGAGAATGAAAGCCTTCGTCATCCCAACCGGAAAACACTTGCAGATATATAGAGGATCAAACATAGTACCTTTTGACGGCATCTGCATTGACAGCCGTTTCGGGGTCATTTCCTTTGATGTCTCCCAGGTTAAACGCTCCTTTTGGTAGCAATTTCCTTATGATGTATGAACCTTTCCAGTTTGGGGCGAATTTTCCTTTTTCTTCTTCGTGGTATGGAAGGATACGTCTTAAAATGAATTGCTCTACCTCAAATTTCCTAGGTCGCACTTTCTTGTTGTAAGCGCGGGCCATTCTTTGCTGGTATAATTGTCTGTGGCACACTGCGGCCATTCTTTTCTCATCAATCAAAGTTAATTGCTCCAGTCGGGTCTTGACCCACTCATTGTCTTCAATTTCTGCTTCGACAATAACCCGAAGGGAAGGAATTTCAACTTCAGCGGGTATCACGACTTCTGTGCCATAAACCAATAGGTAAGGGGTAGCTCCCACCGATGTACGCACGGTCGTGCGGTATCCCAACAATGCAAAAGGCAAATTTTCATGCCATTGTCTAGATGTTTGAATCATTTTCCTGAGAATTTTCTTGATGTTTTTGTTTGCTACTTCAACAACACCATTTGCTTTGGGCGGTAAGGGGTCGAGTTGCAGTGTGTTATCTGGAACTGTTCCCACACCTCTCTCATCAAGTTACTGTTTAGATTTGCGACTTTGTCAGTAATGATAGTTTTTGGGATACCAAAACGACAGATGATATTAGTGTGCACGAAATCCACTACCACTTTCTTAGTGACATCTTTGAAATGGCCTCGACCCATTTCATGAAATAGTCGATAGCAACCAAGATGAATCTGTGCCCGTTTGAGACCCTTGGCTCGATTGGTCCAATGACATCCATTTCCCAAGCAACAAATGGCTAGGGCGCCGACATAGGATGCAATTCTGAAGGTGGCGCATGGATTAGGTCGCCATGTATTTGACACTTATGGCACTTCCGGACGAAACCGAAACAATATTTCTCCATGGTCGTCCAATAATATCCAGTCCGCAAGATTTTCTTTGCGAGGACTTACCCATTCATGTGGGGACCGCATACTCCTGAGTGGATCTCGTCCATGATCCTTCGGCTTCTTTGGCGTCTGCACATCTTAACAGATTTATATCGGGTGTCCTTTTATACAATACTTCCCCACTTAGGAAGAAACTGCTGGCGAGCCTTCGGATGGTTCTCTTTTGGTCCCCGTCGGCCTACTCGGGATATTCTTTTGTCTTCAAAAATCTTTTAATATCATAATACCATGGTTGGACATCGGACTCTACTTCAACCGTGTTGCAGTAACCATGTCTTTCCTTTATTTGGATCTCCAATGGGTCTATGCGAACATTACCTAGATAGGGTAGCATTGCAGCTAGGGTGGCCAAGGCATCAGCTAACTCATTGTGGCATCGAGGAATATACCTGAACTCGACGGTTTTGAATCGTTTACTAAGATTCTCCACATGCTGCCTGTAGGAAAGGAGTTTAACATCTCGAGTTTCCCACTCTCCCTGAGCCTGCTTAATGACCAAATCGGAGTCCCCCATGATCAACAATTCTTCTACATCCATGTCAACGGCCATGTTCATGCCCATTATACAAGCTTCATATTCGGCAGTATTGTTTGTGCAGAAGAAACGGAGGCGGTCCGTGGAAGGGTAGTGTTGTCCCGCGGGTGAAATCAAGTTTACCCCTATCCCGATACCTTTCGCACTGGCCGCCCCGTCGAAGAACATTTTACAGGTGTCAGCGCCTTCCGAGATTACTTCGATGGAATTGATTTCTTCATCCGGAAAATAAGTGTTCGAAGGCTGGTATTCATCATTCATTTAGATGATCGACCAATGCTTGGGCTTTCATATCCGTGCGAGTGACATAGACAATATCAAATTCTGTGAGAAAGATTTTCCATTTGGCTAATCTCCTGGTGGGCATTGGCTTTTGGAATATATACTTCAAAGGATCCAACCTCGTGATGAGGTAGGTGGTGTAAGCCAGCAGATAATGTCCGAGATTCTGAGCCACCCAAGTTAGAGCGCAACAGGTCCTTTCTAACTGATAATACTTGGCCTCGTAGTTTGTGAACTTCTTACTTAAGTAATAAATGGCTTGCTCTTTCTTCCCGGTTGCATCGTGTTGCCCGAGAACACACCCAAAGGAATTTTCTAGCACTGTCAGGTATAGGAACAAAGGCCTCCCTGGTTCTGGTGGGACTAACACTGGAGGATTTGACAGATATTCTTTGATCTTGTCAAAAGCGCCCTGACACTCGTCTGTCCATTCGATGGCCGCATCTTTTTTCAATAGCTTGAATATAGGCTCGCATGTGGAGGTCAACTGAGCGATGAACCTGCTGATGTAATTCAACCTACCCAATAGACTCATGACTTCCTTCTTGGTTCTTGGGGGTGGGAGATCCCGGATGGATTTTATCTTTGTTGGATCCAACTCGATGCCCCGTCGACTGACTATAAATCCCAGTAATTTTCCGGATGGAACTCCGAAAGAGCATTTGGCCGGGTTTAACTTCAAATTATATCTGCTCAAGCATTCGAAGAATTTCCTCAAATGCTGCACATGGTCATTTTGGGTTCTAGACTTAATGATCACATCATCCACGTACACCTCAATCTCCCGATGCATCATGTCGTGAAATATGGCGGTCATGGCCCTCATATAAGTCGACCCAGCGTTCTTTAAACCAAACGGCATGACCCGGTAACAGTATGTTCCCCAGGGTGTAGTGAAGGCTGTCTTTTCTACATCTTCTTCATCCATCAACACCTGGTGATATCCGGCATAGCAATCGACAAAAGACTGTACCTCATGTTTGGCACAATTGTCCACTAAGATGTGTATATTTGGCAGCGGAAAATTATCTTTGGGACTGGCTTTATTTAGATCTCGGTAGTCGACACATAGTCGGACCTTTCCGTCCTTTTTAGGCACCAGAACCACATTGGCTAGACAGGTGGTGTATTGGACTACTCGGATTACTCCAGACTTTAGTTGTTTAGCGACCTCTTCTTTGATCTTGTCACTCATGTCTGTTTTAAACTTCCTCTGCTTTTGTTGGACCGGTGGATGACTGGGGTAGGTTGGCAATTTGTGCACCACCAAGTCCATACTTAGTCCGGGCATTTCGTTGTAGGACCAAGCAAATACGTCCTTGAATTCTAATAGGAGCTGAATCAAGGCGTCTTTAGTCTTTTCATCCGCATGGACGCTTATCATGGTTTCTCGAATATCTTCTTCACTACCCAAGTTAACGGGTTCCGTTTCGTTTAAATTTGGCTTAGGCTTATTCTCGCATTGTTATAATTCTTGATTTATTTCCCTAAAAGCCTCTTCTTCGTCATATTCCAGTTCTTGATTCATTATTTCGAGGTTAGACGACGTATTAGGATCAGAGCAGGAAGTACGCAAGCATGTCATGTTTTTAAAAGCCGCATTATTAGGACTGAAAAAATAAGAAAAGTAAACAAAAATCAGAAAGAATAGTAGACGATGAAATTTTGATTTCATTTCATTGAATTTGAACATAGGAGGGTTTACATCGAAATTTAAAGGCAAGAATTTAAAACTTGAGTTACACCCTGAAATAACTCATAGTGCAGAAAGGATGGCAAAAGCTGAACTACCGGGACTCCCGCCTGACGGGGAATGGAGTAGCCTCCCAGTTTTGCAACTTGGCATCAGGTCCCATATACTGTACTTCGGCAGTGCTGGAGCCCTCTCCTGGTTGGACCATATGGGCCTCATACAACATTTGCCTCATTGCTCCGCATATTTCTTTTATTTCTTCGGTCGTAAAAACCTCTTCTTCTTCNGTGACGGGTTCTTTAATGCCTTGCAAGGACACCCCGAGCCCTTTTCCAGGTGCGTACCCATGTTTGATCATGTCATTGGCGACCATAATTGACGCGTTTGATAGGAAGGGTTGAGGGCATGGGGTTCCTTCCTCATGCCGATTCGCAACCACAATCTCAAAAGCCTGGTAGACTATGTGCTCGCTACCGTCTCTTGCTTCCAGGCATGGGGCTAATGGGTCCCTGTAAATAAATTTCTCGTCTTCCCCATGGACCACGATTTCCTGGTCCTCATATTCGAATTTAACCATCTGGTGGAGAGTGGATGGCACTGCCCCCGCCGCATGGATCCAAGGCCTTCCCAAGAGATAATTGTAGGAAGTATCCATATCCATGACCTGGAATGTTACTTTGAAGTCTACAGGGTCGATTGTCAAAACCAAATCAATCTCCCCGATCTTGTCTCTTTTGATACCATCGAATGCACGGACGCACACATTGTTGGGCCTAATATTTTCAGTCCCGATATCCATTCTTTGTAAGGTTGATAGAGGGCAAATGTCAACCCCAGACCCACCGTCCATCATAACTCTCTTCACGTAGTAACCTTCACATCTAGCAGTTAAGTGGAGAGATTTGTTGTGGGTGGCCCCTTCCGCGGGAAAATCATTCTTTCTAAACGAAATCCGGTTGATCTCGAAAAATCATTCTGCCATCCTCTCCATTTGCTCGATTGTGGTGTTGGCCGGAATATATGCTTCGTTGAGGGTTTTGATCAGGATCTTCTGATGCTTGCTTGAATTCACCAACAAGGATAGAAGCGAGACCTGGGCGGGGGATTTCCTGAGCTCCTCGATTATGGCGTATTCAGAGGTTTTCATATTCTTGAAGAATTCTTCTGCCTCTCCAGCACTGATCGGCCTTTTGGGCGGAAAGCGTTCCAGCTTGCCTTTGTTTAGCTCTTCCGGGTTGAGGTATTTCTCTGAAGAGTTTATATCGTCTGTTTCCCCGGTAATCTCTTTCCCTTTGTATGTCACCACCGTTCGGCGGTAATTCCATGGGACGACAGTAGTATTATTTATGGGAGTTTGCAACGTGCGGTTAATAACCACGGGCTCATTCAGCCTAGGTGAAATTATTGGCCCCCGCCCCGCATACGTCCCCTTCGGGACATATATTTTTGAGCCTTCATTATTGCCCTGTTGAATTGTAACCTTCTTGGAGGGCTCAACACACTTTGTTCTTTCCTGTGTGCCTTGGGGATGTAAAGGACAACATCTTTAGAGGGTCCCTTATTTGTCCCAGTCTTAGTATGCTCCGTGACCTGGGGGACGGGGTTACTCTTTCTCATCTCCTTGGCTGGATTGGGTGCCGTCTTGGTTTTTCTTTCTACATCTGCGATGGCGATGATGGCCTTTAGAGCTGGACCGAAATCCTAGTCCTCACAAATCATGCCGATGACGGGCCCATGATTGTGAGCGGGCAGTGGATTGTTTGTCACTTTGGGAGCTTCTTCGTCCCTTAAAACCACTTTCTTTTGTTCTATAAGGCTTTCCACGACCCTTTTGAGGGTCCAACAGTCCTCTTTGTCGTTCCCTTCTGCTCCGGAATGGTAAGCACAACTGGTACCCTGTCTATATGAGGGTGATTGGGGATTCTGCCCGTTTGGTGGTACAGGTTGCAGGAGCCCCATCTGGACCAATTTTAGGAAGAGGCTGGAATACGGCTCTCCGATGAGAGTGAAATTAAGTCTCCTTGGTGGCTCTCTGGGGTAGGCATTGTACGGGTAGCTTTTTTGAGGCGGGCGTTGATTATATGGAGCTGGGGGACGATGGTTATTTTTCAGGGGTGGAGTTCTATTTTGATTGTATTGTTGTGGTGGCCTGGGATGTGGCTGAGAGTTCATTACCGCATAGGGAAAAGGGGGAAAAGCATAAGCTGTATCTTGGTGAGGATAGTAATGTTGGGAAGCTTTAGGAAATGGGCGTGGGTATTGTCGAGGTTTCCTGACACCGGAAACCATCATGGCCCCTTCTTCTTTCTTTTTCCTGCTTGCCGCAACCCCGGATCCACTTTGGATGGCCTGAGAGGTCGCTCTTATGGCAGATTGGCTCAGG